>JADBJO010004223.1:120167-137667 GCA_016801955.1 Conus betulinus | reverse complement strand
TGCGGCACATTTGGGGGTGGGGATGGAGGTGAAAAATATCTTTAGAACTGTCGGAATCAAGAAAATATGCCCCTCAATATTTTGGTGTTATTGAAGATGTGGTGACCACCCACTCCATATCTTGGTGTTAGTGAAGAGGTGGTGACCACCCACTCCATATCGTGGTGTAGTGAAGAGGTGGTGACCACCCACTCCATATCTTGATGTTATTAAAGATGTGGTGACCACCCACTCCATATCGTGGTGTTACTGAGGATGTGGTGACCACCAGAGAGCTGAACATCTCCACACAGGGACCAGGCCCAGGAGTGACAACTTTAGGATCGGCCCACCAGGAGGAGTCAGGCGGGTGGGGGGGGGGGGGGGGGGGGGAGGGGCCGAGGAATCCAGATATGTCTGCTCTCCGGCAATGCTGTGGTCGCCATGTACGCTCATGCCCTCGTTGTCCTGTTGTGATCATCATACACACAGTTGTATGCATGTCTATCATGTCTATCATTGTCAGTGATTTGTCAGCTCCGCATGAATCATGGCCTTTTGTTCTGATAGCGCCCGTTCAGTAGAAGTAAACGTTACTTAGTGTTAAACTTCACGTGAACACGGGTTGTGATGATGAACATTGTGAATGTTACTGTGAACATCCGTGATACTTGTGAACATCCCTAATAACGAAAAACAAATGAGACCCTTTTGCCCAGACAACCGATTTTTGGAACGTCATCACTGTTATGAACCTCAGAATAAGCTGTGGTTTTAAAGTTGACTTGATTCCTTTTCAATATAGTTCCTAGTAAAGTCGGTTTTTTAAAGATTATTATTGGCTGATAAACGAATAACTTTTTATTCTTCACAACGATTTTAACCAAGTGACAATTATGTACTTAACATCTTGTAAAGTAGTTTACACATTCTTGATTTTGACTAAGTGACAATTAGGTACCCAACAGCTTGTCAAATAGTTTTCATTCTCTAACTTTCTTTTTTAAAACCGATGACGCATTAAGTTGTCATGGTATCAAGAAAGATTCACTGCCGGGAGAAGAAGACACACATCAAGATGGAACACATGAGAAAGGAAGATCAGGACGATATGCTGATACTGTTTTCAAAACTCTGACCAGAGAATAGAGCAGTAAGAATGCATATGCCCAACTAGCTTTAACTAGGACACATGGGACCCTGATGTATCCCTGAAGAATCAGCCAGGATTGACCTGTCGCAACGGGTTTGATTTGGTTTCATGGAATCCTGAAGTATCCCTGAACACTGAATCAGCGTGGCAAGGCACTAGCTCACAGTGTTGACCTGCAGCCAGGGGCTTAAAAAATGTCACACGTAGACCCGAACTGTCAAATTTCCCGATACATTCCCCAGGCTGTACCCCACATCAACAATCTTCTCGTAACACATTTCTAAAGTTATAAACCTTGTCAACAACCTTCTGAACGACCTTCCGTCACATTTCTCAGGCTGTACTCCTTGTCCACAACCTTCTGAACGACCTTATGATAATTTCTCAGGCTGTACTCCTTGTCAACAACCTTCTGAACGACCTTCCGTCACATTTCTCAGGCTGTACTCATTGTCAACAACCTTCTGAACGACCTTCTGACACATTCCTCTGGCTATACTCTTTGTCAACAACTTTCTTCTGGCACGCCATTCAGGCTACACCCCTGTCATCAGCCGCTGGCCAGACCACCCCAACGTCAAGGACCTGTCCTTAAAGATCCAAGGCTGTAGGACATCAGTCTCCACTCTATAAAGATCCCCGTTGTCAAGAACCTATCCTTACGAGTACATGTCTGCAGATATTAGATATTGAAAAAGTCTTGCAGACTACTTTCGAACATCATTATTCTCAGAATATTGAACATTGTCACATGTCGCTAGTAACGTTTGATATTCGGTCTTTCTAACACGTACTCTTCATTGCCTTTAGACCTTACAATTCTAATAATATTGGATATTGTAAAAAAAACACACATCGTAGGTTATTTTTAGATAGTTTACTTCTAATGATTCTAATGATACTGGACATTGAACAAGATCTATCACTGGCCTTTAGACATATCAATTCTAATAATATTGGACATTGTAAACATTGGAAATTGTGAAAGATCTATCGTAGGCTGCTTTAAGACATTACAATTCTTATTATACCGGATAGTATGGAACTCATGTCATGACTACGTTTTGGTTTTACGGTTCTAATGATGTTACATACTGCGAAAACACGTTGGCTGTAATTTTTGTAACATTACAACACTGAAGGTACTGAAAATGCAAGACAAATATTGCCAGTTACTTTAAATACTAAAACTTCTGAAGACATTGGCTATTCACCTACACAACCGACACTCTAAAGAATGTGTCATGACAGCAGTTAGTTAACGTGTCATATGAGCACAGTCAGTTAACGGAATGTGTCATACGAGTACAGTCAGGTAAAGAAGGAACGTGTTCTAGGAACAGTCAGTTAAAGGAATGCGTCATATGAGTACTGTCAGTTAAGGGAATGTGTCATATGAGTACTGTCAGTTAAGGGAATGTGTCATATGAGTACTGTCAGTTAAGGGAATGTGTCATATGAGTACTGTCAGTTAAGGGAATGTGTCATATGAGTACAGTCAGTTAAAGGAATGTGTCATATGAGTACTGTCAGTTAAAGGAATGTGTCATATGGGTACTGTCAGTTAAAGGAATGTGTCATATGGGTACTGTCAGTTAAAGGAATGTGTCATATGGGTACTGTCAGTTAAAGGGAATGTGTCATATGAGTACTGTCAGTTAAAGGAATGTGTCATATGAGTACTGTCAGTTAAAGGAATGTGTCAGACAAGGACAGTAGAAGACCGTCTAAATGATTATCGATCTTTCCTTGTCTACAATCTGTGAAAGAACGACGACTCTGGAAGGAATGGTAGAGTGAAGCTTCTTGTTGTTAAGAGTGACCTTTGCATTAAATCTGTCAACAACCTTCTGAATGACCTTCCGTCACATTTCTCAGGCTGTACTCCTTGTCCACAACCTTCTGAACGACCTTATGACAATTTCTCAGGCTGTACTCCTTGTCAACAACCTTCTGAACGAGCTGATCAGGGGAGACCATCCTTCTTGTTATCTTTCTAACAAACTTTGCATGCAACGTAGAATTTTGTAAAGAAACTTCCTGAAATGGTGTATTGTTAACACTTGTTTTTTTGTTTTTTTACTCTTTTGGAAGAACAATGGGGTTTTGTCGATTCATTTAGCAGGTCTGCGTGAAAGAATCGGCGAAAGAGTTAGATTTCATTAATCCTTGATTTGTTAGTTGGACTCTCTCTCTCTCTCTCTCTCTCTCTCTCTCTCTCTCTCTCTCTCTCTCTCTCTCTCTCTCTCTCTCTCACACACACACACACACACACACACACACACACACACACACACACGCATGCACGCACGCACGTTCGCACACACACACGCATGCACGCACGCACGCACGCACGCACGCACGCACGCACGCACGCACACACACACACACACACACACACACACACACACACACACACACACACACACACACACGCGCGCGCGCGTGCGTGCGCGCGCGCGGACCTCATATTCTGCTCGTGATCATCTGTTCAGGCGTTGTGTAGATTTTTATCAATCAATACATTTTGATACACGTCGTGCAATACTTTTGTATTTTTATAGATTGTTGTTGTCGATTTTTGACATACACTTTTGATGTTGTAATGTTGTGGATGATGTCTTTTATACCGATCGGATGAAGTTTGTAATTGTTCAGACACTTACTTACAAGGATGTTAAAGCTGCGTTACCTATATGTTGGTCATCAATGTTGATCGTAAATCGTATGACTTTAGATACTATACTGATATGGTCGGATCTTTGAACGACGTTAGCTTTGTGGCTTTAGACATGTTGATCTATTGCATCATATTTTACAACCTTTGCTAGTTCGAAGCAGTAGACAGGTGGATGTATTGTGTTCAATTTTACCATGGACATCCTGGAGTTGATCACTACTGTCTGTGCAGTGTACATAGGAACTGGAGCCATGTTCTGTGGCCCCCAGTGTACCAATTGTGCCCATGTTGTGTGTCCCCCAGTGTACCCATTGTGTCCATGTTCTGTGGCCTCCAGTGTACCCATTGTGTCCATGTTGTGTGGCCCCCAGTGTACCCATTGTGTCTATGTTCTCTGGCCCAGTGTACCCATTGTGTCCATGTTGTGTGGCCCCCAGTGTACCCATTGTGTCCATGTTGTGTGGCCCCCAGTGTACCCCATTGTGTCCATGTTGTGTGGCCCCCAGTGTACCCCATTGTGTCCATGTTGTGTGGCCCCCAGTGTACCCATTGTGTCCATGTTGTGTGGCCTCCAGTGTACCCACTGTGTCCATGTTCTGTGGCCCCCAGTGTACCCATTGTGTCCAAGTTGTGTGGCCTCCAGTGTACCCATTGTGTCCATGTTGTGTGGCCCCCAGTGTACCCCATTGTGTCCATGTTGTGTGGCCCCCAGTGTACCCATTGTGTCCATGTTGTGTGGCCCCCAGTGTACCCATTGTGTCCATGTTGTGTGGCCCCCAGTGTACCCATTGTGTCCATGTTGTGTGGCCCCCAGTGTACCCATTGTGTCCATGTTGTGTGGCCCCCAGTGTACCCATTGTGTCCAAGTTGTGTGGCCCCCAGTTTACCCATTGTGTCCATGTTGTGTGGCCCCCAGTGTACCCATTGTGTCCATGTTCTGATCCCCAGTGTACCCATTGTGTCCATGTCCTGTGGTCCCAGTGTACCCATTGTGTCCATGTTATGTGGCCCCCAGTGTACCCATTGTGTCTATGTTCAGTGGCCCCCAGAGTACCCATTGTGTCTATGTTCTTCGGCCCAGTGTGCCCACTGTGTCCATGTCCTGTGGTCCCCAGTGTACCCATTGTGTCCATGTTCTGTGGTCCCCAGTGTACCCATTGTGTCCATGTTCTGTGGCCTCCAGTGTACCCACTGTGTCTATATTCTGTGGCCTCCAGTGTACCCACTGTGTCCATGTTCTGTGGCCCCCAGTGTACCCACTGTGTCCATGTTCTGTGGCCCCCCGTGTACCCACTGTGTCCATGTTCTGTGGCCCCCAGTTTACCCACTGTGTCCATGTTCTGTGGCCCCCCGTGTACCCACTGTGCCCATGTTCTGTGGCCATCAGTGTACCCACTGTGTCCATGTTCTGTTGCCCCCAGTGTACCTACTGTGTCCATGTTCTGTGGCCAGTGTACCCATTGTGTCCATGTTCTGTGGCCCCCCAGTGTACCCACTGTGCCCATGTTCTGTGGCCATCTGTGTACCCACTGTGCCCATGTTCTGTGGCCATCAGTGTACCCACTGTGTCCATGTTCTGTGGCCTCCAGTGTACTCACTGTGTCCACGTTCTGTGGCCCAGTGTACCCATTGTGTTCATGTTCTGTGGCCCAGTGTGCCCACTGTGTCTATGTTCTGTGGCCCCCAGTGTACCCACTGTGTCCATGTTCTGTGGCCTCCAGTGTACCCACTGTGTCCATGTTGTGTGGCCCAGTGTACCCATTGTGTCCATGTTCTGTGGCCCAGTGTACCCACTGTGTCCATGTTCTGTGGCCCCCAGTGTACCCACTGTGTCCATGTTGTGTGGCCCAGTGTACCCATTGTGTCCATGTTCTGTGGCCTCCAGTGTACCCACTGTGTCCATGTTCTGTGGCCCAGTGTACCCACTGTGTCCATGTTCTGTGGCCTCCAGTGTACCCACTGTGTCATGTTCTGTGGACCAGTGTACCCATTGTGTCCATGTTCTGTGGCCTCCAGTGTACCCACTGTGTCCATGTTCTGTGGCTCCCAATGTACCCATTGTGTCCATGTTGTATGGCCCCCAGTGTACCCCACTGTGTCCATGTTGTGTGGCCCCCAGTGTACCCATTGTGTCCATGTTCTGTGGCTCCATGTGCCCATTGTGTCCATGTTCTCTGGCCCCCATGTACCATTGTGTCCATGTTCAAGGGCCCACCGTGCACAAATTGTGTCTATGTTTGTGTCCAACACTGTTCCCTTCCTTTCCCTCCACACCGATTCCAAGTTTATACGCACATTCCTTTCTACCACTGGCCACATTTTTACTTTTTTTTTTTCAACGCAGTCAGCATGTTATTGCCTGAAAGTGACGGTCTTCATTCTCAGTCGGTTGCACTGAGAAGAAAGGAGAGAGGGTGGAAGTAAAGAATGGGATGATGATGGGACGGTATTTCATTATAACCGGCTTTTGTTATAAACGGGTCTAATGTCACAAAGAGGGGCTTAGGTCAGAGACAAATGAAAATGATTCAGCTTTGGTGTGTTCAGCTTGAAATTCTGGATCAAAGTGTTGTATAAACGAAACAGAACAAGAAAACAAAGCAAAACACACACACACACACACACACACACACACACACACACACACACACACACACACACACACACACACACACACACACACACCACGAAATAAAGAAAGAAAGAGACAGAAAGAAGGAAGAAGCCAACATCAGTTAACATTTAGGAGGTAACGTAACTACATACAGTTTTATTTGCAGGTTTACGATACTTAGGACAAATAACGAAAAGCGATTGGGGGAAGGGAGAAGGATGCGGGGAAAGGGGAGGGGCGGCGGGAGAAGGAGGAGGGAGAGGGGGAGCTCTAGGTGTTTATCAGTAGACTGGTTTGCTTGTTCGGAGTGTGAGAATTTGGTTTGTTTGTTCGCTTTGACTCTCACCAACAACAGCTCTTCTACTTTCATCAAACGATGATAGTACTTGAATCCTACTCTCAATGTATCAGTCGTGCTCCCTCCTTCCTTTCGCTTTCATTCCCCCTCTTCTCCCTACCCCCCTCCCCCTCCGCCCCCAACACACACACACACACACACACACACACACACACACACACACACACACACACACACACACACACACATCTGCATTCCTGACCAGCCTCCCAAATCTGGAGCACCCACCTCTTGTTCTTTCAGCAAATGTGTGTGTGTGTGTGTGTGTGTGTGTGTGTGTGTGTAGATTATGACGTTCATTCCTCTGATGTCATTCTCGGTGTTCCTTTATCAGTCTGTCTGTCATCATGTTCGTTGTGACGTTGATTCAGTTGACCTCTTCTGTAGTGTTTGGCCATATTCTTGGCTCTCTTTCCGTGCCTTGTGACGTTGATCCAGATGCTTTTCTTTTCAGTGTTTCTTCATTCCCCTAACCGTCAGGCCAGCTGTAATACTGAGTTCACCTTACCGTCAGGCCAGCTGTAATACTGAGTTCACCTTAACGTCAGGCCAGCTGTAATACTGAGTTCACCTTAACGTCAGGCCAGCTGTAATACTGAGTTCACCTTAACGTCAGGCCAGCTGTAATACTGAATTTGCCCATTGTTTTGTTGAGGGTTCTCTCACACACACACCCCCCTACCCCCCCCCCCCCCCCCCCCCCCCCACCTCCATCCTCCCATTAACCTGACCAACATCATATGGGTTGTGGAGTTCATTTCCTTTTCTTCTTCTTTTTTTTTTTTTCTTTTTTTTTTTTCATTAAATATTTCTACAAAATTCACAGGACACCATGTAGGTTGTGGCCTTGATTCATTTCTGCGTCGTGACGTTGATGTAACTGACGTAATGTTTTTATTTCCCTTCATCGGCTTTTCTGACATCATGTCAGTTGTGATGCCGATTTATTTGACGTCATATTGTACGTTCCTCCATCAGCCTTGCTGACACGTTGAAGGTTGTGACGTTGATTCAGCTGACGTCTTGTTGTATGTTTCCCGTCAGCCTTGCTGACATGTTGAAGGTTGTGACGTTTGATTCAGCTGACGTCTTGTTCTATGTTTCCCGTCAGCCTTGCTGACATGTTGAAGGTGTGTGACGTTGATTCAGCTGACGTCTTGTTCCATGTTTCCTGTCTGACATTACGAAGGTTGTGACGTTGATTCAGTTCACGTCTTGTTCTGTGTTTCCTGTCTGACATTACGAAGGTTGTGACGTTGATTCAGCTGACGTCTTGTTCTATGTTTCCCGTCAGCCTTGCTGACATGTTGAAGGTTGTGACGTTGATTCAGTTCACGTCTTGTTGTTTTCCATCAGCCTTGCTGACAGGCTGAAGGTTGTGACGTTGATTCAGTTCACGTCTTGTTCTGTGTTTCCTTGCTGACATTACGAAGGATGTGTCGTTGATTCAGTTCACGTCTTGTTCTGTGTTTCCTGGCTGACATTACGAAGGTTGTGACGTTGATTCAGTTCACGTCTTGTTCTGTGTTTCCTGTCTGACATTACGAAGGTTGTGTCGTTGATTCAGTTCACGTCTTGTTCTGTGTTTCCTTGCTGACATTACGAAGGATGTGTCGTTGATTCAGTTCACGTCTTGTTCTGTGTTTCCTGGCTGACATTACGAAGTTTGTGACGTTGATTCAGTTCACGTCTTGTTCTGTGTTTCCTGTCTGACATTACGAAGGTTGTGACGTTGATTCAGTTCACGTCTTGTTCTGTGTTTCCTGTCTGATGTTACGAAGGTTGTAATGTTGATTCAGTTCACGTCTTGTTCTGTGTTTCCTGTCTGACATGACGAAGGTTGTGACGTTGATTCAGTTCACGTCTTGTTCTGTTTCCAATCAACCGGGCGACATCATGTAGGTTGTGATGTTGATTCAACTGACATCGACTTGTTTTATGTTCCCTTACCAACCTGGCTGGCGTCATAAAAGTTGTGACCTTGATTCAGCTGACATCAGATTCTATGTTCCCCTTCAACTTAGCTGTCACCATTTGGGTTGAGGCGTTGCAAACGTCTTAATCCATGTGACCCATCAACCTGGCTGACTGCACATGGTTTGTGACGTTCATCCACGTGACACCTTGTTCTATGTTCTCCCATCATTCTTCCTGGCATAGTTAACGTGACACCTTGTTCTATGTTCTCCCATCAACCTTCCTGGCATAGTTAACGTGACACCTTGTTCTATGTTCTCCCATCACCTTTCCTGGCATATTAACGTGACACCTTGTTCTATGTTCTCCCATCAACCTTCCTGGCATAGTTAACGTGACACCTTGTTCTATGTTCTCCCATCAACCTTCCTGGCATATTAACGTGACACCTTGTTCTATGTTCTCCCATCAACCTTCCTGGCATAGTTAACGTGACACCTTGTTCTATGTTCTCCCATCAACCTTCCTGGCATTGTTAACGTGACACCTTGTTCTATGTTCTCCCATCAACCTTCCTGGCATAGTTAAGGTTGTCACGTGACATAATTTAGTATTGTGATGTTGATTCAGCTGAGTCCCCATTTTATTTGTCCCTAAAACCTGGTTGACATCATGTAAGTTCTGACGTTGATTCAAATTGATGTTGTTCACTTCATTCTCTGCCAACGTACCTGCCTGACATCATGAAAGTTGTGACGTTGATTCAGCTGACGTCTTGCTCTGTTTCTTCCATCAGTCTGGTTGTCTGTTCCCTGGTTGTGAAACTGCCACTGGATGGATAGCGGCATTAGACGGATAGTGGCATTGGACGGATAGTGACATTGGATGGATGGTGACATTGGATGGATAGTGACATTGGATGGTAGTGGCATGGGATGGCATTGGATGGATAGTGGCATTGGATGGATAGTGATCCGCGGCCTCATAGACAACAAACCAGTTTCGGTTGTAAATTTGTGTCTGTCTGTCTGTTCGTCTGTCTGTCTGTCTGTTCGTCTGTCTGTCTGTCTGTCTGTCTGTCTGTCTGTCTGTCTGTCTCTCTCTCTCTCTCTCTCTCTCTCTCTCTCTCTCTCTCTCTCTCTCTCTCTCTCTCTCTCTCTCCATGTTTGACACATGCAAGCATGCACGCGCGCACGCCTCACACACACTCACCCTCTTTGAGTCCCCCTCTAAAAATTGAACCTCATGTAGTCTTACCACCCCCCCCCCCCCGCCACCCCACCACCACACACACACACACACACACACACACACACACACACACACACACACACATGAAGAGCTGAACCTTAACACCATTGACCGTTTCCTCTGTCATGTCTGGCGCTGAGATCGCCGTGTTTCTTCACAGATACATCAACAATGAGTTACAAGAGTGTTGTTAGGACATGTAAGTATTACTTAACATGACTACAATGACAGAGCATTCGGACGGAGACGTGTTTCAGGTCAGAATGATTAGCTGCTGACTTGTTCACCCACATGTCCTGTCACACTGACTGCAGATTGTGTGTGTGTAGACGTGTACACGCTGTCTGGATTAGAATGCCTGTACTCTGATGTCTGCTGCTCTGATGTTTTGTCACGGTTGTAATATGCAGACGACAGGGAACAGGAATTTAGAGTCATCCTGCAGGAATCTGCTTCAGGCGTAAAACGAAGGGTGTTTTGGACGATGTACTGTATGATTTAGGAATCTTCGACAGAAGCGATACACCACTTTGAAATCTTCTGTAGCCGTGACGGTTGGCTTACGATTCTCATATCAACGTCGTGCAAGAACTTAGAAATCGTGCATAGGCGATGTTTGACACAGCTGATTTAGATGTTATCTATGACCTAGGAATCTGTTATCGATGTGACGCCAAACTGTAGGAATTGTTCACAGACTTGATATAAGCAGATTTTTTTTTTGGGTATAGATGTGGTGTATGATTTTGATTTTTTTCTAAATGTGAGTGTGAGTTAGAAATCCTTTATAGATGTAATGTATGGCTTAGACATGTGTTAAAGATGCGATGTATGATTTAGATATACGTTATAAATGTGATGTATGACTTAGACATACATCATAGATGTGATGTATGACTTAGATATTTGTTACAGATGTGATGTATGACCTAGACATACGTTATAGATGTGATGTATGACCTAGACATACGTTATAGATGTGATGTATGACTTAGACATGTGTTATAGATGTGAAGCAAGACTTAGACATATGTTGTATATGTGACGTATGACTTAGACATATATTATATTTTTGATGTATGACTTAGAAACGAAGCACTGAGATTTTGGTCGACTGTATGGTTCGGGTTTTCTTTCTTTCTTTTTTTTTTTTTTTTTTTTTTTTTTTTTTACATTCATACAGATTTTTTTTCTAAAACAATTTTCTTGTTGAGAGTTTTTCTGTGGATTTCTTTTTGTACATTTATACAAAATTTCACAAGTTTCACCTAAGTAGCTTTGAAGTTACCACTTCATATTTACACCAATTTCCGCACATTTCCCGTTAATACTTTTAAGTGTTCTATTCTTTTGATCTCCACAAATTTCCCGTTGATATTTTTCCATTTCTCTTCAATACGTACACAGATCTCCACGTGCTCCCTGTTTATGGTCATTAGCGTTTTTTATTGCTGCGCTTGTTTCTTTGTTTATACATATTTCCACAAGTTTACTGTTTATAGTTTACACTATCTTTTATTTCAAACATCTGTAGATATTTTTACAAGTTTCCCAGTGAAAATTTCAGTGGATTTTGTCATCACCTTGTAATACTTCCCCCTGTATGCCGATGATAGTTTACAATGTTTTCTTTATACAACTTTTACCCGTTCTGATTGATAGTGTATAGGTTTTTTTCTTTTAAAGATTTATTTACATTTTCACAAGTGTCCCATTGACATATTCCTACAAGTTTCCTGGCATTCTTTCTTTGTACAATTTTTCACAAGTTTTCTGTTTATATATAGATTGTTTTCTTTTAGTAATCGTCTTTTTTTTATAATGTTTACATAGATTTCCACACGTTTCCGGTTAATAATTGCAATTTTTCTATGAAAAAAAAGACATTCATAGATATTTCCTTAGGTTTCCCGTCAACAGTTTCCAGTGTTTTGTCCGTTTAGTGAGAACCTGAGGTTTCTTACAGAAAGGAATATTCAGCAGTAGTACGTCTACTATCTCCCTTTTTACAACTTTTGTTAAGTAAATGAAATTTGGAAAAAAAAAAAAGGAGTTGACGCCTCATTTCTCTCTCTCTCTCTCTCTCTCTCTCTCTCCTCTCTCTCTCTCTCTCTCTCTCTCTGTTTGTCCTTTCTCTTTTCTTGTTTGTCCTTTTCTCTATTCTTCTGTTTGTCTGTCTGTCTGTCTGTCTGTCTGTCTGTCTGTCTCTCTCTCTCTCTCTCTCTCTCTCTCTCTCTCTCTCTCTCTCTCTCTCTCCTGTTTGACTGTCCTTTGTCTCTCTGTTTCTCTGTTCACTGTCTGTCTATTTGTCTGTCTGTCTCTGTCTGTCTCTGTCTGTCTCTGTCTGTCTGTCTGTCTGTCTGTCTGTCTGTCTGTCTGTCTGTCTGTCTCTCTCTCTCTCTCTCTCTCTCTCTCTCTCTCTCTCTCTCTCTCTCTCCCCTCTCTCTCTGTTTGTCCTTTCTCTATTCTTTGTGTCCTTTCTCTATTCTTCTGTTGTTTGTCTGTCTGTCTGTCTGTCTGTCTGTCTGTCTGTCTCTCTCTCTCTCTCTCTCTCTCTCTCTCTCTCTCTCTCTCTCTCTCTCCTGTTTGACTGTCCTTTGTCTCTCTGTTTCTCTGTTCACTGTCTGTCTGTTTGTCTGTCTGTCTCTCTCTGTCTGTCTGTCTGTCTCTCTGTCTCTGTCTGTCTATTTGTCTGTCGCTTTGTCTCTGTCTGTCTGTCTGTCTCTCTGTTTCTGTCTGTCTGTCTGTCTGTCTGTCTGTCTGTCTGTCTCTCTCTCTCTCTCTCTCTCTCTCTCTCTCTCTCTCTCTCTCTCTCTCTCTCTCTCTCTCTCACGTAAACTGCATTTGTATGTCAACTATATTTATTGCCTCATCATGAGAATACTGCATTCTGGTATCACACCACAAAGTTCAGTCACACACACACACACACACACACACACACACACACACACACACACACACACACACACACACACACACACACACACACACACACACACACACACACACACACACACACACACACACGTACACACACACACACACACACACACACACACACACACACACACACACACACACACACACACGCACGCACGCACACACACACACCATCTTCTATCCATGTATGCTCAGTATCACCGCTGCACGTGACCCGTGAAACAATTTTGCCCACAGGTTTTGTCCCCCTCCCTCCTACCCCACAATGCAGCGGTAAAGAAACTTCCGCTGCTCACACTGACATGTCCTCTGAGTCAGAAAGAGGACATCCTGCCATTTCAGACACTAAGCCTCCTGGAACGGGTACTGACTAGTCAGCCCTTGTGGAGCACCGCAACTCACCAGATCAACCTGACGCAAAGAACGAGTCCCATCGTCCCCTCAACCCCTTGTCCCAAGTCCCACGTCCCGTCAGTTCCTCTTCCCACACTCCACGCCCCCACTGTTCCTCGGCACATTATTAAGATGGGCCGTTTACAAGTTCAAAAACTCTGCAAACGTACCCTTCGTTTTACCCCCAGACAGAAAAAGACTCCTGCCAAAACATTATCGCTGGCCTTCTGTACTGGGAGATTCCAGCAACTGCAAGGGGCTGTTTCAGATATCCAGGTCTCTTTCTGGCCGTCAGACATCAGTGTCTGAACAGATGGAGGACGTCAAGGTGTGTACAAAGAATCAAATGCGGACACACATAGCATCTAACCCGTCTCTAGCTCCGTGGACTGCTGACATCCGGAACAGCGCTGCCTGGAGATATATTGACGTCACTGTGTGTATTTCCGTCTCTAGCTCCGTGGACTGCTGACATCCGGAACAGCGCTGCCTGGAGATATATTGACGTCATTGTCATTCCGCCTGTTTCTCTCTGAATGCCTCCTGTTTCCCCTCCGTCCTTCCCTGGCACTGCAGCCACGTCTCCCTGGCACTGCAGCCACGTCTCCCTGGCACTGCAGCCACGTCTCCCTGGCACTGCAGCCACGTTTCCTTGGCACTGCAGCCACGTTTCCTTGGCACTGCAGCCACGTCTCCCTGGCACTGCAGCCACGTCTCCCTGGCACTGCAGCCACGTCTCCCTGGCACTGCAGCCACGTCTCCCTGGCACTGCAGCCACGTTTCCTTGGCACTGCAGCCACGTCTCCCTGGCACTGCAGCCACGTCTCCCTGGCACTGCAGCCGCGTCTCCCTGGCACTGCAGCCACGTCTCCCTGGCACTGCAGCCACGTTTCCTGGCACTGCAGCCACGTTTCCTTGGCACTGCAGCCACGTTTCCTTGGCACTGCAGCCACGTCTCCCTGGCATTGCAGCCACGTCTCCCTGCACTGCAGCCACGTCTCCCTGGCACTGCAGCCACGTCCCTGGCTGGCACTGCAGCCACGTCTCCCTGGCATTGCAGCCCACGTCTCCCTGGCACTGCAGCCACGTCTCCCTGGCACTGCAGCCACGTCTCCCTGGCATTACAGCCACGTCTCCCTGGCATTGCAGCCACGTCTCCCTGGCATTACAGCCACGTCTCCCTGGCATTGCAGCCACGTCTCCCTGGCATTACAGCCACGTCTCCCTGGCATTGCAGCCACGTCTCCCTGGCACTGCAGCCACGTCTCCCTGGCACTGCAGCCACGTCTCCCTGGCATTACAGCCACGTCTCCCTGGCATTACAGCCACGTCTCCCTGGCACTGCAGCCACGTTTCCTTGGCACTGCAGCCACGTTTCCTTGGCACTGCAGCCACGTTTCCTTGGCACTGCAGCCACGTTTCCTTGGCACTGCAGCCACGTTTCCTTGGCACTGCAGCCACGTTTCCTTGGCACTGCAGCCACGTTTCCCTGGCACTGCAGCCACGTTTCCCTGGCACTGCAGCTTTTCCCTGGCACTGCAGCCACGTTTCCTTGGCACTGCAGCCACGTTTCCTTGGCACTGCAGCACACGTTTCCTGGCACTGCAGCCACGTTTCCTTGGCACTGCAGCCACGTCTGCAGAGCCCACGATGCTCAATAGTTATGATTATCTGGCTGGAACAAATAAACAAAACTAACCAATAAACAAACAAATAAACAAACAAAACTAACTTATAAACAAACAACCAACCAACCGAACAAATAAACAAAACAAGCACAGTAGCTAACCAGTAAAGAAATAAATCAATAAACAACAAACGAACAAAAAAACCAAAGTAACTAACTAATAGATAAAGAAACTAAGCAATAAACAAACAAATCAAGAAACAGGCAAAAACAAAACAAAACAAAACAAAATAAAACAAAAAACCCAAAAAGACTAAACCTCCCTAGCATCGTGTTACGGTCAGCGATATTTTGTGACGCCTGCCACACAAGATGGAAGAGGGGGAAGGGTTCGGAGAGAGGGGAGGGGGGGGGGGGGGGGGAGACGGGGCCGGTGGAAATGGTGGGGCTCTGAACAATTGTCAAGTAAGACAAGAGGGAAGAGGGGAAGGGTTGGGAGGGGGGAGGGCGGGGCAGGTGGAAATGGTGGGGCTCTAAATATTGGTCAAGTAAGAGCACAAAGGCAGACTCCATTCTCTTGTGTGGCATGTTACCTGAAGCTTCACACCACCATTGGCCTCCTCCATAGACCATGTTACATAGACCTCTGTGTGACATGTTACATGAAGCTTCACACCACCATTGGCCTCCTCCATAGACCATGTTACATAGACCTCTGTGTGACATGTTACATGAAGCTTCACACCACCATTGGCCTCCTCCATAGACCATGTTACATAGACCTCTGTGTGACATGTTTACATGAAGCTTCACACCACCATTGGCCTCCTCCATAGACCATGTTACATAGACCTCTGTGTGACATGTTACCTGAAGCTTCACACCACCATTGGCCTCCTCCATAGACCATGTTACATAGACCTCTGTGTGACATGTTACCTGAAGCTTCACACCACCATTGGCCTCCTCCATAGACCATGTTACATAGACCCTCTGTGTGACATGTTACATGAAGCTTCACACCACCATTGGCCTCCTCCATAGACCATGTTACATAGACCTCTGTGTGACATGTTACCTGAAGCTTCACACCACCATTGGCCTCCTCCATAGACCATGTTACATAGACCTCTGTGTGACATGTTACATGAAGCTTCACACCACCATTGGCCTCCTCCATAGACCATGTTACATAGACCTCTGTGTGACATGTTACATGAAGCTTCACACCACCATTGGCCTCCTCCATAGACCATGTTACATAGACCTCTGTGCGCCAGTCACTGCACACCGCAGTGTTCTGACAGATCCTCTTCTTCTGCGTATGCAGGCTGATTCTCCTGCGGACACTCCCTCAAGAAACAAGCAGGTATTAATCCCATCTGCTCAACAAATGGAGTGGAGTTTTGTGTGTAAGACCGTTTTTTATGCCGCCATTAAGGCAGCCATAATCATCTATGGGGAAAGTGCGTGCTATGTGTAACGTGTCATCCCTACCAACGGCCAAACTGGCCTTCTCTTCCGAAAGTTGGTGATGGGAGTTTACGTGTGTGCAAGATGTTATACGTGCATTCACACACAGAACCTGGGTTTTATATAGTCTCATCCAAAGGACTGTATGGGAAACGGATTCAGAACCAACGTTAACTCCGAGGGGAAAATCCCTCTGTATCGAAACGGCCCGGCAGAGATTCGCACCCGCAACCCTCGGGTTGCGAGTCCGGCGCTCTACCAGCTGAGCTATTCCGGCCCTGTTCTGACAGATAACTGGCTGTGTTTCAACCCAGCGTGCAGTCCACTGACACCAAGGGGCCCTGATGCCCAGCAATGGTCATGCTATCAGATGTGGTGTATTTTAACGCTGAAGTGGCCATGTCATCAGATGTATTTCACACTGAAGTGGCCATGACATCAGATGTATTTCAACACTGAAGTGACCATGTCATCAGATGTATTTCACACTGAAGTGGCCATGTCATCAGATGTATTTCACACTGAAGTGGCCATGACATCAGATGTATTTCACACTGAAGTGGCCATGACATCAGATGTATTTCAACACTGAAGTGGCCATGTCATCAGATGTATTTCACACTGAAGTGGCCATGACATCAGATGTATTTCAACACTGAAGTGGCCATGTCATCAGATGTATTTCACACTGAAGTGGCCATGTCATCAGATGTATTTCACACTGAAGTGGCCATGACATCAGATGTATTTCAACACTGAAGTGGCCATGTCATCAGATGTATTTCACACTGAAGTGGCCATGACATCAGATAATTTTAGCACAGAACTGGAGATAGTTCGGATGTAGATGCGTTGAACGATCCTGGTCAGATGAATCGATGCTAAGAGATGTGGTTGTTCTGTACTTAACAAGGTCAGAAGTAGCGATGCTTACAGATGTGGTTGTTCTGTACTTAACAAGGTCAGATGAATCGATGCTAAGAGATGTGGTTGTTCTGTACTTAACAAGGTCAGAAGTAGCGATGCTTACAGATGTGGTGTTCTGTACTTAACAAGGTCAGAAGTAGCGATGCTTACAGATGTGGTTGTTCTGTACGTAACAAGGTCAGATG
>JADBJO010004223.1:110167-115167 GCA_016801955.1 Conus betulinus | reverse complement strand
TGACGGCTCAGTTCTTGATGATGGTAGTGCGGGATCTGGCTTTGTAATTCCAGATTACAAAGCTGAAAAATCATATTATTTAGGTAAGGGTCATTCCATATTTACAGCTGAACTTGTTGCTGTCCTGATGGCATTAAATTATTTAATTTCCTTGCCAGTCTCAATATTTAATATCCTGTTTTGTGTTGATTCACAGTCAGTATTAAAAAGTTTGCATTGTTTTGAAAATACACAGAGAGAGGAATTATTATTTGAGATTAAGTACATGTTGCACTGTCTTTACATGAAAGGTACTAATGTTGTATTTTCGTGGTCCCATCGCACACCTCCTTCATTTTTAACGATCAAGCAGATAGAGCAGCAAAAAAGGGAGCAAAGAATATATTAGGGTAGTATTAAGGTTGACTGTCCTTTGTCACACAAGGAAATTAGTCATATCATCGAAAGGGATTTCTGGAGTCAATACAGATCCTCATCAAAACCTCGTCAGCAAACTCTGTCAAACTTGTGTCGATTAGCCGACCGGTTTTCAAGCCTGGTTTTTAGACTTTTATGTAATTCCCTACGAACCAAGTATTGCCAGACTGTTAAGTGTGTATGTCGTGGGGATCTTTCAGTTCAACATGTGATTTTTGATTGTGAACTATCGAAACCCTTTTTGAATGGTTGTTATACCAAGCGCTGACACTGGGCATGTTAATGTGTTTTGACATTTTAGATTCGTTGCCAGTTATTTCTCTTGTTAAATTAACGAGACACCTTTTGGAAAGTCCATTAAGGAACATTTTATAATCATAATCGTAAGTTAGATTACTTTAGTTATTTTTTCTCTAATTTTTCATAGTTACTGTCCTATAATTCATCTGTCCTTATTTTTTGTCTATGTAACCACATCATCCTCTTCTCTTCTTTTATGATAATAGTCTAAAATTGTAAACACTATGTGTTATTTAGACGTCTGCTGCAATCACCTATATGTGTGACGAGACGTAAAACAGAATTCCTTCCTACACACATTGCTTGCACGTACGCACGCACGCACACCGACGCACACACGTGCACAAGAGAGAGAGAGAGAGAGAGAGAGAGAGGAGAGAGAGAGAGAGAGAGAGAGAGAGAGAGAGAGAGAGAGAGAGAAGGTGAACAATGGGAACAGAAAAAAAAAAATCTATACTGTGTAGTGGAGCTAAGCTGCTGTCTGTTCCATGGAGACACATCAGAGAGTCGGATAATATGAACAAAGCCATCATGAACACACGGCGTGTCAATTGACGTGCCTCGGACCTTCACAAATCTTTGGAACTCAGCGCCAATTTAGCAGCTTCCTAAATACGCAGCAACTCGGGATTTCCCACACTATGTCCAACACAAACAGTCTTGTTACATCAGTTTGCCTGCTTATCCTTGTGTGAGTGTGTGTGTGTGTGTGTGTGTGTGTGTGTGTGTGTGTGTGTGTGTGTGTGTGTGTGTGTAAAACGTGTTATCTTCTACACTCCACCGAATAGTTTGTTGTTAATAATTCTCTTGTTGTTGTTCTTCGAATTTCCCTTTTTTCATCGTTTATGAGAGTGTATTCTCTCTCTCTCTCTCTCTCTCTCTCTCTCTCTCTCTCTCTCTCTCTCTCTCTCTCTCTCTCTCTCTCTCTCTCTCATACGTGGAGTCTCTCTCTCCTTCCCTCCCTCCCTCTCTCTCTCTTACACACACACACAAACACACACACACACACACACACACACACACACACACACACACACATATTCATACCCATGCACATAATGACGCACGCACACAAAGATAAGTGCGCACCCAAAACACGTACACACGCAGGCACGCGCGCGCGCGCGCGCACACACAACACACACACACACACACACACACGCACGCACGCACGCACGCACGCATGCACGCACGCACGCGCGCGCGCGCGCGCACAACACACACACACACACACACACACACATACGGGCGCATGCATAGACTCAAAACACGCGCGCACGCACGCACGCGCACACACACAAAAACACACACACACACAGACGCACTAACCCACAGGCAAACACACACGCACGCACACGCACGCACACACACACACACACACACACACACACACACACACACACACACACACACACACACACACACACTCACACACACACACACACACACACACACACACACACACACACACACACACACACAGGGCGGAGAGAGTCAGCTAAGCTGCCATTTCCTCCTCAACACAGCTGCTGATGCGTCATTCACTTGCACAACAAACGGAAAAACCCGCTAACAGGCCATGGTGAGTCCTGAACACACCTTGACCTGTCTAAATCGGTGTGGGATTCTCTTTGGTCTGTCTATATTGGTCGGTCACCAACCCCAAGTACACGCGACCTCACGACTTGTCGATGGTGACCTTGACTTCGGTCTGACCTTGAGTCAGTTCATAATCTCATGTAACGGCAGAAACACACAGCGTCTCAGGTCCAGCGTTTGTCCCTATCGCACTCACTGCCTCAACCGAAAGAACGCGTTTAGCTCGGCGCAGACCAAGAATATACGTCACTGAACCAAAATAGCCCGATGCTGGCCAATGTTTGGGCACGATAACAGGGTACTGGCTATTGAGACCATGGACGATGCCCCGGCCTTCATGTCTCCGCTATCACTGCCTGTCTAGGACCGACCATGCACGATGCCCCGGCCTTCATGTCTCCGCTATCACTGCCTGTCTAGGACCGACCATGCACGATGCCCCGGCCTTCATGTCTCCGCTATCACTGCCTGTCTAGGACCGACCATGCACGATGCCCCGGCCTTCAGGTCTCCGCTATCACTGCCTGTCTAGGACCGACCATGCACGATGCCCCGGCCTTCAGGTCTCCGCTATCACTGCCTGTCTAGGACCGACCATGCACGATGCCCCGGCCTTCAGGTCTCCGCTATCACTGCCTGTCTAGGACCGACCATGCACGATGCCCCGGCCTTCAGGTCTCCGCTATCACTGCCTGTCTAGGACCGACCATGCACGATGCCCCGGCCTTCAGGTCTCCGCTATCACTGCCTGTCTAGGACCGACCATGCACGATGCCCTGGACTTCATGTCTCCACTATCACTGCCTGTCTAGGACCGAGCAGTCCCTAACACTATGCACCAGAGCTCTAAAGGGCGTTCGCTAGTATGTGACATGTCTTCACTGAGGTCCATGTGACATGTCTTCACTGTGCCCCATGTGACATGTCTTCACTATGGTCATGTGACATGTCTTCACTGTGGTCATGTGACATCTCCACTGTGGTCATGTGACATGTCTTCACTGTGGTCCATGTGACATGTCTTCACTGTGGTCCATGTGACATGTCTTCACTGTGCCCCATGTGACGTGTCTTCACTGTGGTCATGTGACGTGTCTTCACTGTGGTTTATGTGACATGTCTTCACTGTGGTCATGTGACATGTCTTCACTGTGGTCCATGTGACATGTCTTCACTGTGGTCCATGTGACATGTCTTCTCTGTGGTCATGTGACATGTCTTCAATTGTGCCCCATGTGACATGTCTCCACTGTGGTCATGTGACATGTCTCCACACTGTGTCCCATGTGACATGCTTCACTGTGCCCCATGACTGTCTTCACTGTGGCCCGTGTGACATGTCTTCACAGTGGTGCCTCCTGACAGACTGCCCCATGTGACATGTCTTCAGTTTGGTCCATGTGACATGTCTTCACAGTGCCCCATGTGACATGTCTTCACTGTGGTGCCTCCCTGACAGACTGCCCCATGTGACATGTCTTCAGTTTGGTCCATGTGACATGTCTTCACAGTGCCCCATGTGACATGTCTTCAGTTTGGTCCGTGTGACATGTCTTCACTGTGCCCCATGTGACATGTCTTCACAGTAGTCCATGTGACATGTCTTCACTGTGCCCCATGTGACATGTCTTCACTGTGGTCCGTCTGACATGTCTTCACTGTGGTCATGTGACATGTCTTCACTGTGGTCCATGTGACATCTTCACTGTGGTCATGTGACATGTCTTCAATTGTGCCCCATGCGACATGTCTTCACTCTGGTCCATGTGACATGTCTCCACTGTGCCCCATGACTGTCTTCACTGTGGCCCGTGTGACATGTCTTCACTGTGGTACCTCCTGACAGACTGCCCCATGTGACATGTCTTCACTGTGCCCCATGACTGTCTTCACTGCGGCCCGTGTGACATGTCTTCTTCACTGTGCCCCATGACTGTCTTCACTGTAGTCCGTGTGACATGTTCACTGTGCCCCATGTGACATGCTTTCACTGTGGTCCATGTGGCATGCCTTCACTGTGCCCCATGTGACATGTCCTCACTGTGCCCCATGTGACATGTCTTCACAGTGGTCCGTGTGACATGTCTTCACTGTGGGTCCATGTGACATGTCTTCACTGTGGTCCATGTGACATGTCTTCACTGTGGTCCATGTGGCATGTCTTCATGTGGCCATATGTGACATGTCTTCATGTGCCCTATGTGACATGTCTTCACTGTGCCCCATGTGACATGTCTTCACAGTGGTCCATGCGACATGTCTTCACTGTGGTCAATGTGACATGTCTTCACTGTGGTCCATGTGACATGTCTTCACTGTGCCCCATGTGACATGTCTTCATGGTGGTCCATGCGACATGTCTTCACTGTGCCCCATGTGACATGTCTTCACTGTGCCCCATGTGACATGTCTTCACTGTGGTCAATGTGACATGTCTTCACAGTGGTCCATGCGACATGTCTTCACTGTGCCCCATGTGACATGTCTTCACGGTGGTCCATGCGACATGTCTTCACTGTGCCCCATGTGACATGTCTTCAGTGTGGCCATGGTGTCTCCTGTCAGACTCTGCCCAACAACAACTTAAAGACGTGATAGAACTCCCTGTGCGCTGCATGTGATTTCCACACAGGGTACGCTGCTGGCTAATCAGTTCGATTATTCTTCTGCCTTAATGGGATCCA
>JADBJO010004223.1:75167-100167 GCA_016801955.1 Conus betulinus | reverse complement strand
AAGTATGTATGTCAATCACTGACAACGTCATAAAAAAGAAAGTAAGCATGTCGATCACTGACCATTTGAAAAAAAAAAATAGTGATAGTTTGTATGTCAGTTACTGTCTGTCAGGAACTATGCCCAAGGTCCTGGTGGTTGTGTTTGTTTACAAGCGGAGTGTGTCAACAGAAAGCATTACTGCTTGTGCGGGCTATGGGAAAAAAGGAAGGATATTGAGGTCTTGTGCCTGCGCTTATCTGTTGCAGAAAACCGTGCCACATGCCTGCACACTGGGCGGTGGACAGAGAGCCAGGGGAGAGAGGTCAGGTGTGTGTGCTGAAGCTCACTGGGCGGTGGACAGAGAGCCAGAGAGAGAGGTCAGCTGTCAGCTGTGTGGCTGAAGCTCACTGGGCGGTGGACAGAGAGCCAGCGAGAGAGGTCAGGTGTGTGGCTGAAGCACACTGGGCGGTGGACAGAGAGCCAGGGAGAGAGGCCAGCTGTGTGGCTGAAGCTCACTGGGCGGTGGACAGAGAGCCAGGGAGAGAGGTCAGGTGTGTGGCTGAAGCTCACTGGGCGGTGGACAGGGAGATAGGGAGAGAGGTCAGCTGTGTGGCTGAAGCTCACTGGGCGGTGGACAGAGAGCCAGGGAGAGAGGTCAGGTGTGTGGCTGAAGCTCACTGGGCGGTGGACAGAGAGCCAGGGAGAGAGGTCAGCTGTCAGCTGTGTGGCTGAAGCAAAGACTGAGGAAGACCGGTCCACGGCGCTCTGTTCACAGAGTGGCTCTGCAGACACGCTTGCCTCGTGATTTGTGTCCAAGACACAGGAGGGGTCGTGCTTCATTGTGGACTGAAGGCCATGGCTAACCATTGTCAAGAAGAAACCATCAGCATGATGAAGAAAATGACAGGTAAAAAAAAAATAAGGTAAATGTTCTTTAGATAAATGATAATATTATGATAAATCTTATTTTTCTTCTTCTTTCAGGAACTTGCCAGAAAAGTCGGAAAAAGGGCTTTAGGCTTTTGTTGAGAGGGGCACAGACACGGTTTGTGGTTTGTTGTGGTAGCTGACGAGAGGTTGCAGGACTGGAAATGGGTGAAGAATGGTTACAAGTCTGTGGAGACCAGACAACTTTGTTTACAGACAAATTGGTGTAGCCTATGTGGCACTGTAGGAGCGAACTCAAGAAAATAAAAATTAGACAGTGAGGACCTGACGATAATTTGTAAATATAAATATGTCTAGTTACGTTTTGCGAGAAAAAAAGGAAACCCTGCATGTAAATAGTGTAAAAAAGTTTAGTATGTAATTTAAAGGGCGAACTCTCTTTTGTTTGTCTGATTGGTTGTTTCGTTGACGTTGTATGAGCGAGGTTCTGATCACGTCATAAGAGGGAGGTGTATTTGCCAATCACTGACAATGTTATAAAAGAAGGAAGTGTGTATGCCAATCACTGACCATGTTATAAAAGAGGGAAGTGTGTATGCCAATCACTGACCATGTTACATGCACACACACACACACACACACACACACACCACACACACACACACACACCGCACGCACGCACACACACACACACACACGACACACACACACACACACACCACACACACACTCTCTCACACACACACTCTCTCTTCACACACCTCTCTCTCTCTCTCTCTCTCTCTCTCTCTCTCTCTCTCTCTCTCTCTCTATTGGGACATCTCTCTCTCTCTCTCTCTCTCCTCCCTCTCTCTCTCTCTCTCTCTCCCTCTCTCTCTCTCTGGAAGCTGCTATTAACTTGATCAATATTGATATCAATGAGTCTTTAAAAGGTTTCAATAATGAAAAAGGGCAACATAATGTACGGAAAAGCAAACACGTATTGGTGTCAGTGGGAGAGATGATGACTGGAACAGTAACGAATGCGGGACTGGTAAAAGAAAGGCCCGTAACTTGTTAAAGAAATTTCTTCGTACGTTGTCTGTTGCGGAACATGACTTTTATTGTACAGCCAGACGTGAGTATAAACATATGCTGAAGAGAAAAGAAAAACAGTTCAACAATGCAGTGATAACGGTTTTTATTGCATTCTGTTAATGATCAGAAAGAATTCTGGGAGTGCCTGCAGATTTTTTTAAGTGGAAGCAGCCTTTAAATAACAGCGTGAATGAATGGTTTTCGACATTTTTAAAGGATTTAGTTGCAAAGCGAGACGACTGCAGGCGGAAATCTACACAATTCTTAAATAAATCTTAGCGAACCGCCCAGAGAAACGTGGACAAACGAGTCACAAGACAAAACACAAACGCGCTTCGACCTCTTAGGTCTTCTTCAGGTGAGACACAGACAAATAAAATAACGAATTAAGTGAATTTTCGTTATTTTATTTGTCTGTGTCTCACCTGAAGAAGACCTAAGAGGTCGAAACGCATTGTGTTTTTGTCTTGTGACTCGTTTGTACACGTATCTCTGGGCGGTTCGGTAACATTTATTAAGATTTTAAAGGATTGTTTGGAAAGAACGAACACTCTACTAAAGAGCATTTGCATACAGTTGAGTATCACCATGAAAGTGACTACAGCAATGATGATGGCAACGATAACAATTACGATACTGATAACTTTAATGGTGATGATCACAAAAGTTTAAATCGTCCAATTTCAATTGAAGGAATTTTGATGGCTTTGAGAAAAATAAAGAAACGCAAAGCTGTTGGGGCCTGACAGAATCATTGGAGAACTATTAAAACATGCTTGCAAATCGAACTTAATCCTGGACTTCCTCTTAAATAAAACTTCAACTCCTTATTTGATAAAGGAATTTATCCCGAAAGTCGGACAGAATCTATTGTTTTATTCCTATCTATAAAAAGGGAAACATAAACGATCCTAACAATTACATATGTGTTTCACTTTGCAGTGCATGCAATATGCTGTATAGTGCTGTTAATAACAGTAGACTTCAAGAATGGGTAGAGCAAAAACAATATTACAGGGGAACTCCAAGCTGAGTTCAAGCGAAATATTTCTAGTTTTAATAATATGTTTACCTTGATGGCTTTCATACAAAAACAGTTTTCCTTAAACCGGAAATTGTATGTTGCTTTTATTGACTTCGAGAAGGCATTTGACTCCATTAATAGAAGTATTCTTCGGCCTATCTTGTTTAACAATGGTGTAAGTGGTAAACTATACAAATGCATCATGAGTATGTATGAATCTGTGAAAGCAAGAGTAAGAAATGGGGCTCTCTAAGTGAATATATCATGTGTACATCTGGAGTCAAACAGGGTGACATTTGTTGTCCTGTGTTTTTTTTTCTTTATTTATAAATGAATTGACGGTAGAGGTTGTGAACTCTGGAAATACATGGTGCTACATTTACAAACGATTTCATGGAAATCTTCATTCTGCTCCAAACGGACGACGTGGCGTTAACTGCAGAAACTGTTGTTGGGTTGTAAAATCAGTTAAACAGTTTTACAGCGAGCTGCTGATTCTCTTCAATTGAATGTAAATATGAACAAAAGGAATATAATAGTATTCAGAAATGGAGGATATCTTTCTTCAAGAGAAAGATGGATATGAATGAAATTATAATGCCAGTAGCAAATATATATATATATATATATATATATATATATATATATATATATATATATATATATATATATATAATTGTGTTGCTAACCAACAATAACTTTTAAAAAGTGCTCAACCGGGTTGGGAGCGGCATCTGTATATATATTATATATATATATATATATAGATATATATATATATATATATATATATACGTTCTGCTCGTTTAAAATTACTTTTGCCTGTAAAAATATTGCACGCAAGGCCAAAGTGCCTTATTATGTATTATGAAAGATTATGTCTGCTAAAAAAAATTATTCTCTGAAATTATTCTTAAAGTTATTGAATGTTCAGATTCAACCTACGATACAATATGGGGCTGAACTGTGGGGACTGGACGCTGCTGCTGTCCATTGTGAAAAGCTTCATTTATATGCCTTAAAGACATTTCTCGGAGTTTCACACCACGGACACCTAATGACTTTGTCTATGGCGAAACAAATCGATACCCTATATCTTTACCGTCTGTAGTCAAATGCATCCAATACTAGTTAAAATTAACGCAAATGGACTCTGAAAGACTACCTTACAGGGCATTATAGAATGTTGTTAGAACTGGATGGTAGAGGTAATAAAATCTGGGTGTCAAACAAATTGTATGAATATGGATTTGGAGTTGTATGGCTTAGTCAAAGTGTCGGAGATGTGAAAGCCTTTATACACGTATTTCGTGAGTGCCTGATTGACTGTAGATGGCAAGACTGGGATTTTCACATCAGAAATAGTGATAGATTTGATTTTTAAAGAATGATAAATGGTTTCCATAGTGTGCCTGGCTATATGCCAATGGTTATTAACAGAGAATGAAAGCGTGCGATGACAAAATATCCCTTTGGTATTTCTGCTATCTCTGTTTATTATTCTCACTACAGACAGTCAAGGAATTGATATCTTTTCTGTCCATTATGTCGCGAGTCAGAAGAAGATGAATTTCATTTATACTCATTTGCCCAGAAGTTAGAGATCTAAGAGAACAATTTATTCCACTTAAATATTTCAAACAACTTTACTTGTTTAAACTTGTTATGTTAATGTCGTCAACAAATGAAAAATATTGTTAAGCAGTTTATGTTGTATTTGAACAAAGCATTCAAGAGAAGAAGTCTGCATTTATCATAGTTAGGTAATAACTCTCGAGACTTTAAGTATTTACGGTGTACACCCCCCCCTCCCCCCTTTCTAAGAGTTTATAGCTTTTAAGAATAAAAATGTCAATGTCAGTGTCAATGTCGATGTGTCTCTGTCTCTGTCTCTCTCATACACACACACGCGCGCGCGCGCGCGCGTTTACGCACACACACACAGCGTGCACGCGCGCGACCTTCAATAGGATTACTTAGAGCACGAGTCCATGTTTGCCCTGCTCCCCTCCCCTCCCGTCCCCCCTCCCCCACCCCATTCCACAGCTACATAGGACCGTGCAATGCAATGCCATCACCGACCAAAATTCCTCTGATGTTGATTAACCGTCTCTCTGTTGCCCAGATCATCTTACAGTACACAACGTTCTCACCGCTTCGTTCCCGCTACTTCGGAGACACCCTGACATAGATGTGGTGGATGTGAAGATCTCCCCCCCCCCCCCCCCCCCATCACCCCAATGAGCAAGGTAGAGATTTTTTTTTCTATTCCGGCACCTTGCACGAAAACTCACACCGCTGTTCAGAAGTTCAAAGAAGTAGCCCCCACCCCCCACCCCAACCCTTCCACCCATCCCCTTTCCAGGTTGTGTTCCCCTTTCCGAGTGCTGGCACTAGATGGCGGCAGTCAGTGCACGTGCATATGGCTGAATGGGGCGGGGGGGGGGGGGGGGGGGGGGGGGGGGGCAGTGGGGAGGGGCCTTGGCTTGCCCCCAACTGGGCCAGCTGATAACGGGCTAACCACACACTGCACAATCAGCCATTGCTGAGATCTGGCGGAGAGAGAAAGAGAGAGAGAGAGAGAGAGGAGAGAGAGAGAGAGAGGGGGGACCGAGGGGGGGTAGGGAGGGGAGAGAGAGGAGAGGATCAGAGGGAGGGGCAGAGGAGAAGGAATGAGAGGGGGGGAGAGGGGGACAGGGGAGGGAGGCGGATAGAGGGGGGGGGAGGGAAGGGGGGGCAGGGAAGGGAGATGGAGAGGAAGGGAGCAGAAAGTGACGGAGAAAGAGGACCCCAGAGAGATGAGAGGGGGAGAGGAGGGTGGGGAGTGAGGAGAAAGAGACAGAGAGAGAGGCAGACAGGATAGAGAGAGAGTTGAGAGAGTTTCGTTGGTAGTGGAAGCAGGCGGCACATCACAGAGGAGGTCCAGGAGCTGACAGAAACCAATACTGACTGAGGAGGAATAAAAAAAAGCGCCATGACGTTAGCAATGTTCAGTTCTTCGCAGTCAAAAGACCTGTACTGAAAGCTGCCAACAGATGCGTTGCAATGTGTGTCTCTGTTACATCCTGAGAGAAGAAGATTTAAAGAGAGAACCATGAAAGAGGAAAGTTACAGCAACGGAAAAAAATGCCAGTTTTTTTTTCCCTTTTACATGTAACTTCGATCTCTGATCAATTAATGTCAAACTGGGGTGACTTTGAGCGGTGATGATTGAAACCAGATCAGAAAATAGAATTACTGCCGCCAAAAAATGAAAGAACAAAGTACGAAACAACAACAACGCGTTTCGACCTCTTTGGTCTTCTCGGTCAAGGCAAATGGCATTCTAGACAAATGAAGAGGACGGACGGACAGACAGTCGTTTATCTCTTTCTCGTCGACAGTCGTTCTCCAAAGACCACATTTCGCCCCAGTTCGAAGACATGAGTGATTGTTCGTTGATTTACATTGTCGTTTTCATTGTCCTGAATGTTGTTCATTTGCCTAAAGAAGACCTTAGAGGTCGAAACGCGTCGTGTTTTGTCTTGTAATTTGTTAGTCCATGTCAACCGACGGAAGTTATTTGAATTCCCTTTGAACAACTTGTCTTGAATGTTGTCATGATAGGTGAAAAAACAAATAGGTCGAAAAAGTTGTTTCTTTCTGTCTTGTTATTCGTTTGTTTGTTTACTTTCGCGACCACAGTAATTCTGTTTGTGCCTAATGTGAGACCATTATGTGCTGTCATATATGATGAAGAACATGGTGTGTGTGTGTGTGTGTGTGTGTGTGTGTGTGTGTGTGTGTGTGTGGTGTGTGGTGTGTGTGTGTGTGCAATGCAGTATGTAATCTCCACCAGATAACAGCTCCATCACAGAGTTTTGGCAGCCGCAGAATGGAAAAGAAGGAAACAAAACGAAAGAAAAGGAACCAAACCCTTCCATCCCTTCCCCACGCCTTCCCCAAGGATGTGGGGGAAAAAGAGTATGAAGAAGGCTAGTCTCCGTTAGTCTCTGTCTGTCTGTCTGTCTGTCTCTGTCTCTCTCTCTCTCTCTCCCTCTCTCTCTCTCTCTCTCTCTCTCTCTCTCTCTCTGAACGAAAGGAAAGATGCATATCTTATTTCATGCTGGTGATAACCAACTCGACACAAAGGCGCATATACTATTAAAGACAAATGAATAATGAGAACCCGACATGCTCCAACACATCCACACTTTGCGCTCTCTCTCTCTCAAAATCTCCGTCTCTCTCTCTCTCTCTCTCTCTCTCTCTCTCTCTCTCTCTCTCTCTCTCTCTCTCTCTCTCTCCAAAACACACACTTTGCGCGCGCTCTCTCTCTCTCTCTGTCTGTCTCTCTCTCTCTCTCTCTTTCTCTCTCTAAAACACACACACACACACACACACACACACACACACACACACACACACACACACACACACACACACACGCACGCACGCACGCACGCACGCACGCACGCACGCAAGCACGCACACACGCAAAGGGAAGGGAATGTAACGAAAAGGAAGGTGATGTACGGAAGGAAAGGGAAAATGTAGGAAAAGGAAAGGGAATGTAGGAAAAGGAAAGGGAATGTAGGAAAAGAAAGGGATTGTAGGAAAAGGAAAGGGATGTAGGGAAAGGAAAGGGATGTAGGAAAAGGAAGGGAAATGTAGGAAAAGGAAAGGGATGTAGGAAAAGGAAAGGGATGTAGGAAAAGGAAGGGAATGTAGGAAAAGGAAGGGGAATGTAGGAAAAGGAAGGGGATGTAGGAAAAGGAAAGGGATGTAGGAAAAGGAAGGGAATGTAGGGAAAGGAAAGGGGAATGTAGGAAAAGGAAGGGGAATGTAGGGAAAGGAAAGGGAATGTAGGAAAAGGAAAGGGAATGTAGGAAAAGGAAAGGGAAAGGAAGGGGAGGAAAAGGAAAGGGATGTAGGAAAAGGAAAGGAATGTAGGAAAAAGGAAGGGAATGTAGGAAAAAGGAAGGGAATGTAGGAAAAAGAAAGGGATGTAGGAAAAGGAAAGGAATGTAGGAAAAGGAAAGGGAATGTAGGAAAAGGAAAGGGAATGTAGGAAAAGGAAAAGGGAAGGTAGGAAAAGGAAGGGAAAGGGGGAGGTAGGAAAAGGAAGGGGAATGTAGGAAAAGGAAGGGGAATGTAGGAAAAGGAAGGGGAATGTAGGAAAAGGAAAGGGAATGTAGGAAAAGGAAGGGGAATGTAGGAAAAGGAAAGGGAATGTAGGGAAAGGAAAAGGGGTAGTAGGAAAAGGAAAGGGAATGTAGGGAAAAAGGAAAAGGGTAGGAAAGGAAAAAGGAAGGGGAATGTAGGAGGAGGAAGGGGAATGTAGAAAAAGGAAGGGAATGTAGGAGGAGGAAGGGGAATGTAGAAAAAGGGAAGGGATGTAGGAGGAGGAAGGGAATGTAGGAGAAAAGGAAGGGAATGTAGGTAAAGGTAGAGGAAGAAGGGAAAAGTAGGGAAAGGAAGGGAAAAAGGAAAGGTAGAGGAGGAAGGGAATGTAGAAAAAGGAAGGGAATGTAGGTAAAGGTAGAGGAGGAGGGGAATGTAGAAAAAGGAAGGAAAAGGAAGGAGGGAAAAGGAAGAGGAGAAGGGAATGTAGAAAAAGGAAGGGAATGTAGGTAAAAAGGTAGGAAATATAGGAAAAGGAAGGGGAATGTGGGCAAAGGAAGGGAATGTACGAAAAGGAAGGGTACGTTGGAAAAGGTAGGGGAATGTAAGAAAAGGAAGAAGAATGTAAGATAAGAAAGGGAATGTAGGAAAAGGAAGGGAATATGGGGAAAGAAAGGGAATGTAGGAAAAGGAAGGGGAATGTAGGAAAAGGAAGGGAATGTGGAGAAAGAAAGGGAAATGTAGGAAAAGGAAGGGGAATGTCCCAAAAAGGAAGGGGAATGTCCGAAAAGGAAGGGGAATGTAGGAAAAGGAAGGGGAATGTAGGAAAAGTAAGGAAATGTGGGGAAAGTAAGGGAATGTAGGAAAAGGGAAGGAGATGTAAGGAAAAAGAAGGGGAATAAAGGAAAAGTAAGGGGAATGCAGGAAAAGGAAGGGGAATGAAGGAAAAGGAAGGGAATGTAGGAAAATGAAGGGGAATGTAGAAAAAGTAAGGGAATGTGGGGAAAGAAGGGGAAATGTAGGAAAAGGAAGGGAATGTAGGAAAAGGAAGGGAGAATGTGGAGAACGGAAGGGAATGTAGGAAAAGGAAAGGAAGGGGAAAAGTGGGAATGAAAGAAGGGCAGGGAATGTAGGAAAAGGAAGGGAAAGTAGGAAAAGGAAGGGAATGTAGGTAGGAAAAAGAAAGGGATATAAGGAAAAGGAACGGGAATGTAGGAAAAGGAAGGGGGAATGTGGGGAAGGGAAAGAAGGGAAGTAGGGAAAAAGGGGGAAAAGGGAAGGTTCGAAAAGGAAGGGGAATATGGGGAAAAGGAAGGGAATGTGGAAAGGAAAGGGGAAGTGGGGAAAAGAGGAAGGGAATGTAGGAAAAGGAAGGGGAATGTGGGGAAGGAAGGGAATGTAGGAAAAGGAAGGGGAATGTGGGGAAAAGAAGGGCATGTAGGAAAAGGAAGGGAATGTAGGAAAAAGAAAAGGAGTGTAGGAAAAAGGAAGGGGAAATTTGGGGAAGGAAGGGAATGTAGGAAAAGGAAGGGGAATGCGGGGAAAGGAAGGGGAATTTGGGGAAAAAGGAAGGGGAATGTGTGGAAAGGAAGGAAATAAGGAAAAGGAAGGGGGGAATGTGGGGAAAAGGAGGGGAATGTTGTAAAAAGGAAGAGGAATGTGGGAAAAGGAAGGGGAACGTGGGGAAAGGGTAGAAAAAAAAGATAGGGGAATGTAAAGAAAAGGATGCAGAAAAAAGATAGGGGAATGTAAAAAAAAAAAAGGAGAATTTAGAAAAGGATAGGGAAATGTATAGAAAAGGAGGATGTAGAAAAAGATAGGGGAATGTAAAGAAAAGAGAAGAATGTGGAAAAAGACAGGGGAAGGTATAGAAAAGGAGAATGTAGAAAAAAAGATAGGGGAATGTGAAGAAAAGCAGAATGTTGAAAAAGAAAGGCGAATGTGAAGTGAAGAAAAGGATGTAGAAAAGATTGGGGAATGTGAAGAAAAAGGAGGATGTAGGAAAAGATAGTGGAATGTGGAGAAAAAGGAGAATCTAGAAAAAAATAAGGGAATGTGAAGAAAAAGAAGGATGTAGAAAAAAAAGACAGAGGAATGTATAGAAAAGGAGAAAGTAGAAAAAGATAGGGGAATGTATAGAAAAGGAGGAGTGTAGAAAAAAAAATTGGTGAAGGTGGAGAAAAGGAGAATGTAGAAAAAGATAGGGGAATATGAAGAAGAAAGGAGGATGTACAAAAGATAGGGGAATATGATGAAAAGGAGAATGTAGAAAAAGATAGGGGAATATATAGAAAAGGACGATATAGAAAAGGATAGGGGGGGATGTAAGGAAAAAAAGATTAGAAAAGATAGGGGAATGTGAAGAAAAGGAGTATGTATTAAAAGATAGGGGAATGTGGAGAAAAAAGGAGAATGTACAAAAACATAGGGGAATGTGGAGGAAAATAAAAGAAAAAAAATAGATAGGCGAATGTGAAGAAAAGGATGTAGAAAAAAAGGGAATATATAGAAAAGGAGGATGTAGAAAAATGTAGGGGAATGTAAAGAAAAACGATGTAGAAAAAGATAACGGAATGGATAGAAAAAGAGAATGTAGAAAAAGATAGGGGAATGTAAAAAAAAAAAAAGAGAATGAACAAAAAGATAGGAGAATGCGGAGAAAAGGAGAATATAGAGAAAAGTAGTGGAATATGAAGAAAAGGATGTAGAAAAAGATAGGGGAATGTGAAGAAAAAAGGAAGTAGAAAAAGGTAGGGGAATGTATAGAAAAGGGAAATGTAGAGAAAAAGATAGGGGAATCGGAAGAAAAGGATGTAGAAGAAGATTGGGAGTGTGAAAGAAAAGGAGAATGTAGAAAAAAAGTAGGGGAATAGGGAAAGAAGGAGGAATGTAGAAAAAAGTTAGGGAAATGTATACAAAAGGAGAATATAGAAAAAGATACAGCAATGTGAAGAAAAGAGAAATGTAGAGAAAGACAGAGGAATGTAAAGAAAAGGAGAATGCAGAAAGAGATAGGTGATTGTAAAGAAAATGAGGGTGTAGAAAAGGATTAGGGGATGGAAAGAAAAGAAAATGATCTAGAAAAAAGATAGGGAAATGTGAAGGATGTAGAAAACGATAGGGGAATGTAGAGAAAAGGAGAATGTAGAAAAAGAAGGGGAATATATAGAAAAGGACTATGTAGAAAAAGTTTAGGGGCATTGAAGAAAAGGATGTAGAAAAAAGATAGAGGAATGTATAGAAAAAGGATAATGTAGAAAAAGTAGTGTAATGTAAAGAAAAGGATGTAGAAAAAGATAGTGGGAATGTACAGAAAAGGAGGATGTAAAAAAAAAGATAGGGGAATGTGGAGAAGAGGATGTAGAAAAAGATAAGGGAATGTGAAGAAAAGTAGGACTGTAGAAAAAAAAAAAGGGGAATGTGAAGAAAAGGAGAATGTAGAAAAAGATAGGGGAATGTAAAGAAAAAGGCGGATGTTGAAAACGATAAGGGAATGTAAAAAAAAAAAAAAAAGAAAGGATGTAGAAAAAAGATAGGGGAATGTATAGAAAAGGAGGATGTAGAAAAAAAGATAGGAGAATGTATAGAAAAGGGGAATATAGAAAAGATACGGGAATGTAAAGAAAAGGACGATGTAGAAAAAGATAGGGGAATGTATAGAAATGGAAAAGTAGAAAAAGAAAGAAGGATATATAGAAAATGACCGGGGTATATGAAAAAAGGAGGAAGTAGTAAAGATAGAGGAATGTAAAAAAAAAAAAAAAAAAAAAAAGGATGTAGAAAAAAGACAGGGGAATCTAAAAAAGAAGGGAGTAAGAGAAAGATAGGGGAAATGTAAAGAAAAAAGATGAAATACAAAAAAAAATAGGGGAAATGTAAAAAAATGGAAGTAGAAAAAGATAGGGGAATGTAAAGAAATGGAAGTAGAAAAGGATAGGGTAATGTAAATAAATGAAAGTATAAAAAAATATAGGGGATTGTAAAGGAATGGAAGTAGAAAAAAGATAGGGGAATGTAAAGAAATGAAGTAGAAAAAAGATAGGGGAATGTAAAGAAAGGAGATAGCAGAAAAAGAAAAAGAACAGGGGAATGTAAAAGGAAAGGAGGAAGTAGAAAAATGATTGGGGAATATAAACCAAAAGGAGGATGTAGAAAAAGATAGGGGAATGGGGAAAAAAAAAAGGTAAGGAATATCATGACAGGTTGGAGAATATAGCGGGATGGTTAAAGGTAAGGAATATCATGACAGGTTGGAGAATATAGGGGATGGTAAAAAATAAGGAATATCATGACAGGTTGGAGAATATAGCGGAGGTTAAGGTAAGGAATATCATGACAGGTTGGAGAATATAGGGGATGGTAAAGGTAAGGAATATCATGACAGGTTGGAGAATATAGGGGATGGTAAAAGGTAAGGAATATCATGACAGGTTGGAGAATATAGGGGACGGTAAGGAATATTATGAAATGTTGGAGAATATAGGGGATGGTAAAGGTAAGGAATATCATGACAGGTTGGAGAATATAGGGGATGGTAAAGGTAAGGAATATCATGACAGGTTGGAGAATATAGGGGATGGTAAAGGTAAGGAATATCATGACAGGTTGGAGAATATAGGGGATGGTAAAGGTAAGAATATCATGACAGGTTGGAGAATATAGGGGATGGTAAAGGTAAGGAATATCATGAATGGTGGAGAATATAGGGGATGGTAAAGGTAAGGAATATCATGACAGATTGGAGAATATAGGGGACGGTGAGGAATATTATGAAAATGTTGGAGAATATAGAGGATGATAAAGGTAAAAGAATATCATGAATGGTGGAGAATGTAGGGGATGGTAAAGGTAAGGAATATCATGAATGGTTGGAGAATGTAGGGAATTATAAGGTAAGGAATATCATGAAAGGTTGGAGAATGTAGGGGATGGTAAAGGTAAGGAATATCATGAAAGGTTGGAGAATGTAGGGGATGGTAAAGGTAAGGAATATCATGAAAGGTTGGAGAATGTAGGGGGTGGTAAAGCTAAGGAATATCATGAAAGGTTGGAGAATGTAGGGGATGATAAAGCTAAGGAATATCATGAAAGGTTGTAGAATGTAGGGGATGATAAAGCTAAGGAATATCATGAAAGGTTGGAGAATGTAGGGGATGTTAAGGAATATCATGAAAGGTTGGAGAATGTAGGGTGTGATCAAGGTAAGGAATATCATGAAATGTTGGAGAATGTAGGTATGTCAAGGTATGTCATGAAAGGTTGGAGAATGTAGGGGGGGTTAAAAGTAAGGAGTATCATGAAAGGTTTGAGAATGTAGGGGATGATGATAAGGAATATAGGAAAAGGCCAACAGGGGAAGTCACTCTTCCTGCCAATGACGAGAAAGCTGTGTACAGAACTGGGCAGAGTCAGGCACCCCAAATTTCAATACCATGGTTAGATAAACAGACATGGAGATTGAAACACAGACAAAGACTTCTCAATCATGGTTAGATAACAGACATGGTGATTGAAACACAGACAAAGATTTCAATATCCTGGTTAGATAACAGACACGGAGATTGAAAACACAGACAAAGACTTACTATATTATGGTTAGATAACAGACACAGAGATGTGAGACACTGACGAAACCTTCATTAGCATGGTTAGATAACGGACACAGAGATGTGAAACACAGACGAAACCTTCATTATTATGGTTAGATAACAGACACGGAGATTGAAACACAAAGACTTCTATATCATGGTTAGATGATAGACACAGAGATGTTAAACACAGACGAAAACTTCATTATTAGGGTTAGATAACAGACACAGAGATCGAAACACAGAGAAAGACGTCAATATTATGGTTAGATAATAGACACAGAGATGTGAAACACAGAGGAAGTGGAAACAATCAGGTGTCTGTACCAGCTTCGTTCCGTTTGAAATCCACTCCGTCTTCCACACAGGCTGCACACCAAAAATTAATGCGCCAAAGCCTTGCTTAAGGAATCGAGTATTTATAGACTGGCGCAATTAGATTGTTTTGAGAATTTCTATTATGTGTGAAAGTTGGTTCTCCTCAGTTCCTTTCCCATGGCCATCAAGATGCAAGCCAGCTGGTTCCAAGCAGACAGATTAAAATCAAAGGAATGGGACTGTTTGGGGGATCCAGCTGGCATAACGACAGGGTCACGAGTGAGTGAAAAGGGCCAGAAATTTGACAATAAACAAGTAGGGTAACTCTTGCTCCCACAAGAAAACATAACTCTAAAGGAATGCTGCTTGCGACACCGAATCGCCTAGCAGACATGACAGCACAGGGCACACAGAACAAACAAGAAAGCATCCCCCCCCCCCCCAAAAAAAAAAAAAAAAAAAAAGGATGCTTCAAGCTTGCCCATATACCCTGTACTGAACACATCTACACAGCAACAAGAACTGGAGAAATGGATAAATATAAATTAACTTTGATTCAAGACTGGCACAGACTTTTAAAACTTGAATAAAGTCAGACAGATACAGGGTATACGGACAAGCTTGGAGCATCCTTTTGGGGGGGGGGGGGGGGGGGGGGGGGGGGGTGCTTCCTTGTTTGTTCTGTGTGCTCTGTGCTTTCATACCTGCTGCGCGAATTGGTGTTGTAAGCAGCATTCCTTTAGAGTTATGTTTTCTTGTGGGAGCAAGAGTTACCCTACTTGTTTATTCTTTGCTGTTCCCTGCCACATTTCATATTCATTTCATGACGTCAGCTAAGAGGAAGGTCATGTATCTGACGATTGTTTGTGGTTCATCAGTGAACCCCCACCCCCCACCACCCACCCCCACCTCCGCCCAAGCAAGAGAAATAATTGGTGGGAGTTGTTCTTTTGATCAATTGCAGTTTAACATTTAATGCTGGCTCAACCTTATGGTAGGCCTCAAAACGCTTACATGAATTACACGGTGTTTACATGGATTATACAGTGTTTACATGGATTATACAGTGTGTTTACATGGATTATACATTGTTGACATGGATTATACAGTGCTGACATGGATTATACATGGATTGTACAGTGTTTTAGTGCAGAATCCTAATCGTGGCGTAATTACACAAAACCAGATCAATACTGCTTGGACGAGCTACCGTTGGAAGCGGATACCTTCCATTACCCCCACCCCCACCCCACCCCCTGCGTCAAAAAAAAGTAACGTTCTGTGCTGGGTGGGAAGAGCGGCGGGAGGTTGACCTCATAGCCAGCAGTCAGGGGGGTCAGTGCAGTCAGGGGGGGTCAGTGCAGTCAGGGGGGAGGGGGGTCAGTGCAGTCAGGGGGGGTCAGTGCAGTCAGGGGGGTCAGTGCAGTGCAGTCAGGGAGGTCAGTGCAGTCAGGGAGGGGTCAGTGCAGTCAGGGGGGTCGTGTGCAGTCCGGGGGTCAGTGCAGTCAGGGGGTCAGTGCAGTCAGGGGTCAGTGCAGTCAGGGGTCAGTGCAGTCAGGGGGTCAGTGCAGTCAGGGGGTCAGTGCAGTCAGGTCAGTGCAGTCAGGTCAGTGCAGTCAGGGGGGTCAGTGCAGTCAGGGAGGTCAGTGCAGTCAGGGAGGTCAGTCAGGTCAGTGCAGTGCAGTCAGGTCAGTGCAGTGCAGTCAGGTCAGTGCAGTCAGGGAGGTCAGTGCAGTCAGGGGGGTCAGTCAGGTCAGTGCAGTCAGGGAGGTCAGTGCAGTCAGGGAGGTCAGTGCAGTCAGGAAGGTCAGTGCAGTCAGGGGGGTTAGTCAGGTCAGTGCAGTCAGGGGAGGTCAGTGCAGTCAGGGAGACAGTGCAGTCAGGAGGATCAGTGCAGTCAGGAGGATCAGTGCAGTCAGGAGGATCAGGATCAGTGCAGTCAGGAGGATCAGTGCAGTCAGGAGGATCAGTGCAGTCAGGGAGGTCAGTGCAGTCAGGGGGTCAGTGCAGTCAGGAAGGTCAGTGCAGTCAGGAGGATCAGTGCAGTAGTCAGGGGGTCAGTGCAGTCAGGGAGGTCAGTGCAGTCAGGGGGGTGCAGGGGTCAGTGCAGTCAGGGGGGTCAGTGCAGTCAGGTCAGTGCAGTCAGGGAGGTCAGTGCAGTCAGGGGGGTCAGTGCAGTCAGGGAGGTCAGTCAGGGAGGTCAGTGCAGTCAGGAAGGTCAGTGCAGTCAGGTCAGTGCAGTCAGGGAGGTCAGTGCAGTCAGGGGGGTCAGTCAGGTCAGTGCAGTCAAGGAGGTCAGTGCAGTCAGGAAGGTCAGTGCAGTCAGGGGGATCAGTGCAGCCAGGTCAGTGCAGTCAGGGAGGTCAGTGCAGTCAGGGAGATCAGTGCAGTCAGGGAGGTCAGTGCAGTCAGGGAGATCAGTGCAGTCAGGGAGGCAGTGCAGTCAGGGAGATCAGTGCAGTCAGGGGGGTCAGTGCAGTCAGGGGGGTCGGTGCAGTCAGGGAGGTCAGTGCAGCCAGGGAGGTCATTGCAGTCAGGGAGAGGTCAGTGCAGTCAGGGAGGTCAGTGCAGTCAGGGGGGTCAGGGAGGTTAGTGCAGTCAGGGAGGTCAGTGCAGTCAGGGAGGTCAGTGCAGGCACGTACTGCCCCGTACTCATGCACTCCGTAACCCCGGCAACTCAGTGAGGCGGCCTGCGGCCCCTCCCCCCCCCCCCCCCCCCCCCCCCCCCCCCCCCCCCCCCCCCCCCCCCCCCCCCCCCCCCCCCCCCCCCCACACACACACACACACCCCTCCCCATCCCTCCCCAGCTCTTGGCACGGCACGAGGCATGCCGGCAACCCACACACACTTGCCGGCATCGGGTAACAGCCAATCACATGTCAGCTTGTCACTCACGCCCAACAGTTGTTTGTCTGTCTTGCTTTCTTTCTTTCTTTCTTTCTTTCTTTTTGACACGTGAGCTCGATGGGTCTGATGTCATTGGTAGCGGGGGGGCCAGAGGATCATGCGAGAGCCGTGAAAGCCACGGTGTGGCTGAGGTTTGATTCTTCTTGAGCAGGGGACTGTCTCCTCACTGGCTGCCTTGGATTGGTGGTCTGGCCGCTAGTCTTTCAGAAAGCGGGAAAAAAAACTATGGTCCACAGCACACACTACAGGAAAAAAACTATGGTCCACAGCACACACTACAGGAAAAAAAAACTATGGTCCACAGCACACACTACAGGAAAAACGATGGTCTACAGCTCACAGTACAGGAAAAAAAACTATGGTCCACAGCACACACTACAGGAAAAAACTATGGTCTACAGCTCACAGTACAGGAAAAACTATGGTCCACAGCACACACTACAGGAAAAACTATGGTTACAGCTCACAGTACAGGAAAAACTATGGTCCACAGCACACACTACAGGAAAAAACTATGGTCTACAGCTCACAGTACACTCCTCAGCAATACACTGCTCTAACTTATTGAGATAGATAGATAGATAGATAGATAGATAGATAGATAGATAGAGAGACAGACAGACAGACAGACAGACAGACAGACAGACAGAGAAATGGATGGATGGATAGGTGGATGAATATGAAACACTGAGTCATAGCAGTGTGTCACGGGACGCTAAGCCGGGACATAACCCCACACACACACACACACACACACACACACACACACACACACACAACTAACCCACTAATCAGACAACACGCCATACAAGAACTGACAACAAAACACAAAAATTTATTCCCGACCAAACAACCAATGAGCGGAATCTTATATGAATACGCCACAGACCCCAGCCTGAAAGCACACAGTTCCTACAGCCAAGGCAGCCACAATAAGCTATTTTGCCCTTATCCAGCTATAGTGTGCAGAGTTCCTTAGACCATCAGTATATTACACATAGCATAATATCAGTCAATCCTTTTCATGACCACAACTTTCCACCACAACCACCAAAAGAAAAAAACAACAACAACAACAACAACAACAACCAAACTACACTAACTTCATATCACTATATTCACTTTGCATATACTTCACTGCGCACATTCATCCCTTCAGCCATACCCTTTTTAATCAACATGCATCCTTCATGTGTGCCCACCCAAAACCCAATGTCTCCAGGTGTTTCATCGTCACACACACACACACACACACACACACACACACACACACACACCTCAACACAAAAGGAAAACAGGCCACACGACGACGACGTTGACAGTCTCACAACGGCGATAGTGACGGTGACCAGACAAATCTGCCTGCCGAAGACGAGGATGACAGATGACAGTGACACACCGGCTTTCACAACATCAGTGGAATTCACAGCCACCGCCAACACAACGGCGACAGCGACGACTGCCACCACAGTGACAACTCACACCCAAGCCGGCGATGACACACTTCAATGGCGGCGATCACGGAGTGAGGAGTCGGCGATACGGGGCGTCAGCAGCGACGGCGACAACAGCAGCGACGCCAACAACAACGGCGATAAACAGCAACGGCGATAAACAGCAAGGGCGACAAACAGCAACGGCGACACAGCAACGGCGCCAACAGCACAGCGACACCCGCAACGGCGCCAGCAGCAACAGCGACACCAGCAATGGCGCCAGCAGCAACAGCGACACCAGCAATGGCGCCAGCAGCAACAGCGACATTAATGGCCAGGCTGTGAAGACCCGACCGGATTGGGAGAAAAAGGGAAAAGGGAGGTAACATCGGAAGGGGGGAGGACTGGGGCAACAGTCCGGGGCACAGCAGGATGGGGAGTGCAGGTGGGGGTAACCGCAGGCACCTGCCACGATCGCCGGACAGTCAGAGACAGGAATGCCAGCAACTGGCTGTCCACCGCTCCCCGACAAAAACGGCCCTGACACCGCCTGGTGTACCGGGGCCCCACAGGATGGTGGGAATGCGCCCTCACCTGCACTTGACATAACTGTTACCCTCCGACCGTAGATATACATAGCTACATACATCATTGATTACAGTAACCCCTTAGTTCACCCCTTCCCAGGATTTTTCTTTACGCACCCCGGAGCCTACTAGCTCCATAGACGAGTTACATCTATCACTATCTCACTCTGTTTATACCACTAAATTACACTCCTCTTTGCACTTCAGCATACACGAGAGCTATTTCATAATACACCTTCCCACACACACACACACACACACATACACTCTCAGTCATATCGTGACGTCCACAACAAATATCATGTCTCGATTCCAAAGAAAACCAATGGGACAGGACGACTATATCTCCGTGCCAATCACCCAAGGCATAAGCACACTCCCACAAATCACCCGCAATGTAGGAACAATCTTAACCTACATTATTGAATTAGGGTACCCACTCTATACAAAATCGCGCTGCTCGACACTAGTACCTCTTCATACAACTACACAATACTTATCCTTTCAATAACTTCCATGACACGGCACAGTCATAGCCTCTACAGCACCCAGTGGCAACACACCCTGTCCATGCTTCCCGAAAGCATTTCCGCACGAACCCCCTGACACCAATAAGTACCAATTCAATCCTCACACCAGGATCGAACCAATGACAACTATTTACATTTTCGTTCAAAACTTCATAATCAAATTTCCTTCTTTTCTTTTTCCTTTTTCTCTGTTTCCACCTCTCAACACGGCCCACTGGTCGAAACCCACCATCAATATACTTTCCTCGGCTTGCTTCGTTTTAGTCCTTATTTCCCCCATTTTTTCTATCTCTTCCTTTTTCCCTAAGAAAACTTGAAATGATTGAAAACATGAGGTGATATATTATTTACACCTTTGTACAAGTTGACAGAAATGTGCACAAGACAACGCCACCCTTAGATCACTACACTACTATCACCTTAATTAACTCAGCATGCCTGCTACAACACAAAACAACTGCGGCTGACCACCGCGGCATCTGAACCTCAGGGTCGAAGCACACCGAAACACCGACAACTGCTCGACCAAGAGCAAAACGCTCACGAGGTGCTCACAGTGTGTTGCCGTGTAATGTAAAATGTACAAATTCAAGGGCACAAGAAACCAGAGCAGCCAGAAATACAGCAAAACACAGTCTAACGCAATGAGGTGATATACACAGTCCAACGCAATAAGGAGATATATACAGTTCAACGCAGTGAGGTGATATACACAGTCCAATGCAATGAGATGATATTCACAGTCCAACGCAATGAGGTGATATACACAGTCCAACAGTCCAACGCAATAAGGATGAAGGGTGTAGGTGGGCAAGAAGGCATCAGGAGTCTTCTTAAGCTGATGCTCTTCCTCTCTCCAACAGTAGGGGGAAGTGGCATGGTCCGCTCCATCCGTCGGCTCTGGTGTAATGCAGGCATCACTGTCTCAGCCATCTAGCTATAGGAGGGTGGGTGGGGTTGTGGGTAATAAATGGGACTCTGTCGGCTCTCCTTTGCTTGCAGGTGTATTCGAGTGTCTGCTTACGGGGAATGGCCGACACCTTGGCGATAGCTGCTTGAAGAAGTCTCCGTGGGTACCCCCGTCTTAGGAGCTTAGCTTCTAGTTCTTAACTTCTGGTCTGGAAGAGGTTATCTTCGGAGCAGATTCTTCTTAGTCGTAGGCACTGGCCATACGGGATACCTCTGACACAGTGCCGGGGATGGCTGGAGTGGAAAAGGGAGATACATGTTCACATCAGTGGACTTTGTATGGACGTCAGTGACGATGCGGCCGTCCACTAGGCTGATGCTGACATCCAAGTAGGGCACGCTGGTACGGCCATAGTTGCAGATGAATTCGATGGTTTGGGTGTTGTTCGTTCAACCACTCGACGAACTGCAGAAGGCTGTCTTCTCCGTGCATCCACAACAGAAGGATGTCGTCTATGAAGCGGCGCCAGTGCTGAGGATCGATGGTGTAGGGGGATGTGGATAACAGACGTTGTTCCAACCAGCCCATGGATATGTTAGCAATGGCTGGAGCCATCGGTGTGCCCATGGCTGTGCCCTGTACCTGATTGAAGAGTTCACCATCATACTCGAAGACATTGCTGTCAAGAATATGGTTGACAACGTGGAGAAGTGTGGAGATGGAGGGGATGGAGTCCGAGAGGTGTGCCTGGTTTTGCATCATTTCACGCAGTGATACCGTCACCTCCTCGTGAGGGATACTAGGGTAAAGGGCCACTACGTCAATAGTGGCGATCAGTAGCTCGACTCCAAAGGGCTGCAGATTGGTCTTCCAGTCCCCCAGGAGTTGCAGAACGTGAGTGGTGTCCTTCAGGTAAGAAGGTAGGCTGTGCACGACAGGCTGAAGCCAGTAGTCCACATATACATATACATATATAACATGTACAGTCCACATATACAGTCCAATGCAGTAAAGTGATATATACAGTCTAACGCTATAATGTGATATCTTCCCATATGACATATAGCAAAACATTTGCAGGTGGGGGCGGGGGAACGGGAGACAGGTGAAACATGGTTCAAAAAGAAGAATGGGAGATGAAGGGGGCGGAAAGAGAGAGAGAGAGAGAGAGAGAGAGAGAGAGCGAGAGAGAGAGAGAGAGAGAGAGAGAGAGAGAGGAAGATGGGGGAGGAGAGAGGAGATGGATAAGGTAGCCAATGTAATGCAATATCATGTCATATCACATTGTGTCCTATCATATGTCGCATTATAGTGTAATGTAATATTATATCATGTCATGTCACATTGTATCCTATCATATGTCGCATTATGGTGTAATGTAATATATATCATGTCATGTCACATTGTATCCTATCATATGTCGCATTATAGTGTAATGTAATATTATATCATGTCATATCACATTGTATCCTATCATATGTCGCATTATAGTGTAATGTAATATTATATCATGTCATGTCACATTGTATCCTATCATAATTATGTCGCATTGTATATTCTATTCAATTCAATAATTTAATACAATACCATGTATGATATAACATAATATTGCATGATACAATATATTATGATGTGATATGATATTATATAATATACTATGATGGTATACTGTGATATGGTACATAGTATAATTCAGCATACTGCAATGCAGCATGACTTCTTTTAACAAAAAGTAATAGTCATATTATGACATCGTATTATATAACAAAAAAAAAATCATCCACCTTAGTCGGACACCCCCCCCCCCCCTCCCCCCTCCCCCCCCCAAAAAAAAAACACCATAGATTTTTTTTGTTGAAAAAATAAGAAAAAGTAAATGTTGAATATAAACGTTGGTCAAACCAGTGCTTAAGGCTTAATGCTAATCGGGGAGAAAAAGGTAAAAACAAAAGTGTAAGACTCAGCAGACGCTGTTGAGTCGCCACAATCCTCTTTTTTATGTTCTTGTTTTCGTCTCTTTATGTCGTTCTTTATTTTGAATAGAAATAGTGATGTTATGAGGAGACACATGTGAACAAGTAAATGTTGCACATAGTAATTCATGTGTTGTGAACAAGTTATATGAACACAGTAATTCATGTTTTCTGAACAAGTTACATGTACACAGTAATTCATGTGTTGTGAACAAGTTATATGTACACATTAATTCAGGCACCAGTGGATGATAATGAAGAAAGAGAACAAAACTCGAGGAACACCAATCAGTTCAAATCACAATCCATTCTGAACGTTGAGGGTGAAAGCTTTCGCCAGGCTGATAAATAAATTCATAGAAAATGAGCACGTGGATTTGTCAGTTCAGGCAGAAGGCATTCCGGGAGTACCTGGCTGTGTAGGACATGCCGCCATGTGGATTTTTCAGTCCAGGCAGAAGGCATTCCAGGAGTGCCAGGCTGTGTAGAACATGCCGCCATGTGGATTTGTCAGTCCAGGCAGAAGGCATTCCAGGAGTGCCAGGCTGTGTAGAACATGCCGCCATGTGGATTTTTCAGTCCAGGCAGAAGGCATTCCAGGAGTGCCAGGCTGTGTAGACCATGCCGCCATGTGGATTTTTTCAGTCCAGGCAGAAGGCATTCCAGGAGTGCCAGGCTGTGTAGACCATGCCGCCATGTGGATTTTTCAGTCCAGGCAGAAGGCATTCCAGGAGTGCCAGGCTGTGTAGAACATGCCGCCATGTGGATTTGTCAGTCCAGACAGAAGGCATGCCGGGAGTGCCTGGCTGTGTAGAAACATTTTGCTATAACTTGGGAAGCAATCCAAAGAGCTAAGGCAGAGAGAACAAGTCAAGGCAAGTCAAGCTAAGAACACTTTGTGATCTCCAAAGAGAAATTAAGAGCGGCCAGAAAAAACAACAAATCATGTATCACACCCACCCCATCCCCCACCCACGCTCTCGCACATACATAAATACGCACGCGCGCGCGCGCGTGCGTACACACACACACACACACACACACACACATACACACACACACACACACACACACACACACACACACACACACACACATTCAATTATAAACAAAGTTTGCTCTTATGTCTTAGATTGAAGAAATAAGGGGAGATAAGCATTCATATCTGCAGTGGTAGATAATTTCTGCCAGTATGTGCTTGAGTGGGTGAATGGGGAGTAATAAATGCTTCTCAAAATGAGCCTTCAGCAAGCTTATAGTCTCCAAGGGGGGAAGCTTATAGTCTCCAAGTTAGGCAGAATTACCTACCACTGAAGATATGAATGCTTATCTCCCCCTTATTTCTTCAATCTAAGACATAAGAGCAAGCTCTGTTTATAATTCAATATTTCTTGCAGTCACTGCAACACCAAGCTGCTCTGTAAGTTGCTGGAATGGTGCTCGGTTATTAATCCTTGGAATTTATTAGTTTATTTTACACACACACACACACACACACACACATATAGTATGATAAAAGGAAGTTTTAAAAATCAACAGATCTGTTCGAGCCAGCGCTCTCGTCAGGATGGTTTTGGGGCGCCTACTGCCGGTGTTATATGGCCTGATGTCACTGTTTGCACGTGCGGATTGGCTGCACGTATTGTTCGGTTTTTTGGGGTGTTTACAGTTCAGGGTGCGTTTGCTGACAACGATTTCCATTTGTGCCTGCAGTTGTTTACTTTCTACTTTAGTATTTAGGGTTGCTAAGTATGGTTTGCATAGTATTAACCATTTTCTGTTGAACATAGGTTGCATCTTTTTGAAATGTTGTTGTATGGTGATGCCCTTTTATGATTTTCCAGGATATGTTATAGTTTATTTTTTTGTCTTTAAGTCTCCAAATATATTGCTCAGTTCTGTTTGGGTTTTTGTATTTTTCTTTGTTGAATGACTGTTTATGGTTTGCGTATCTGGTTTTGAAGTGATTTTCAGTGATCCCTATGTATGTTTCTTTTTCATTTTCTGATGTCACAGTGGCTTGGTATACAATGTTGTTATAGAGGCATTTGTTGCTTAAGGACACTGTTCTTTTTTAGCACAATTGCAGGATTTCCTTTCTTCACCCTTCTTTGCTGTGTTGCTTTCATTTTGTTGGATGAATCAATTATATTTTTAAGGTTAGGCATGCATGAATATGATAGTTTGATGGTGTTCTTGTTGAATATTTTGGACAATTTGTGTTCTTTTGGGAAGGATGCTGTCAAAATTTTGAAAAATTCTTTTCCTACGTTTGTTTTTACTCGTCCATCATATGGAGGGTTGTACCATGTGATTTTCCTTTTCCTGCTTTTTTGTTTTTTGTTCATGTTGTTATCTGGGACAGATTAGATAATCTCTTGTTTATGCCATTGGGTATGGTTTTTAGTATAGATGGTGGGTGGTTGCTATTGATGTTTACATAAATGGGTGTGTCATTAGGTTTCTTGTATGGTTTATATATGTGGTTGTTGAGGTCAAGTGTTATGTCTAAGTAGTTCACTACCTTTTTGTTTGCTTCGATGGTGATTTTTAAGTTATGGTTTTGGAAAATTTTGCATAGTTCTTTTTTCTTGTTTTCAATGGTTCTTGGATTGTTGTTTAGCGCGGCGAGGCCGTCGTCTCTGTACAGTCCAACTTGTTTTCCGAGTGCTTTTGG
>JADBJO010004223.1:62500-67531 GCA_016801955.1 Conus betulinus | reverse complement strand
ACTACTGCTTGCATGCTGCTGTGCTACTACTTACTACTACTAGTTACTAGTACACTATACTACTACTACTATACACTACTATACTACTAACAACAACACCAAACCAACAACACACAATAATAATAACAATAATAATGATGTACTACACGATGACCCCACCCCTCACTACTACTACTAACTACCATATCATCCTCAGCACCAAATAATTCTCATAATGTGATAATGTTCATGCAAAAGTAAACTATCAGCACAAAAGTTATGTCAATAGTCATAACTCATGGGAGGAGAGAGAGAGGGAGAGAGAGAAGCGAGAGGAGAGGATTGATCACCTGGAGAGAGGCGAGAGAGAGAGAATTGAGAGAGAGAGAGGCGAGAGGTGAGACGGAGAGAGGAGAGGGACGCGGGAGAGAGGAGAGAGAGACACCTCAAGCCTATCGATGAGTGTTGCTGTGATACCAGCAGTCATATCAATGCGGCGCCGACAATGGTTTCCACACAAACACACACACACACACACACACACACACACACACACCACACACCACACACACACACACTCACGCCACGCACGCACGCACGCACGCACGCACGCACGCACAAACCACGACACACACACACACACACCAACACACACACACATAAGGCGTGGGAGGCACACTCTCACCTTATCCCAATACACACACAGAGACTTTCTTTTGGCACCCGGTGTTGAGTACCAAATCTGTCTGTGTTAGTGGTTTATGGCTGAACAGGAATTCCAATTATTCACTCGATGTATTGACTGGACTATGTCTTGGAACAGCACCACTTCATCACAAAACGAAAGCCGTTACATTGGTAGCTGTGGTGGGGTTGGGTCGTGGTGTGGGGTGTGTGTGGTGTGGTGGTGGTGGTGGTGGTGTGTGTGTGGTGTGTGTGTGTGTGTGTGTGTGGGTAGTGTGTGTGTGTGTGTGTATGGGGGTATGCTATCGTGCTTAGTGTGCGTTGTGGCGTGCATGCGTGCGTGTGTGGCGTGTGTGTGTGCGTGCGTGTGTGTTGTGTGTGTGTGTGTGTGGTGTGTGTGTGTGTTGTGTATGTGTTGTGTTGGTGTGTGTGCTCGCGGCGCCAGCGCGCGTGCGTGCCGTGTGTGTGTTGTGTGTGTGTGTGTGTGTGTGTATGTTGTGTGCGTGTGTGTGTGTGTGTGTGTGTGTGTGTGTGTGTGTGTGTGTGTGTGTGTGTGGTTTGAGGAGGAGGAGGAGGAGGGCCGAGAGCGAGGAGGAGGAGGAGGAGGAGGAGGAGGAGGATGGAGGAGGCAGGCGGCACTGAGTTGAAATGGAAATTGGAGTAAAAAAATTGCCAGGGCGGATAAGAACAACGGAGGAAGAAAAACGACAGTGGAATTGGCATTATCAGGCCTGCCGCGCCGTGTGGTCGGGTGCCATGAAACAGTTGATATTGATCTGCTGAGTTGATTGATGACTGTCAATGTGACAGTGTTGTTGGGATAAACAGCCGTCGTTATTTGGATTGTTAGACAATCTAATGTGTCAGATACAGGATAGCAAACGTGTGCCATAACGTTTGTCCCTCAGACTAATCAGCTAAAACTGCGTTCGCGGGTGCTCTTGTCTGTCTGTCTGTCTGTCTGTATGTCGTCTGGATCACACCCACACACAAACAAACACACAAACACACACACACAACACACACACACACACACCGCAAGAACGCACGCCCACACACACCACACACCACACACACACACACAACCACATGGTCTCACATAACACGCACAGCGTGACACCAAAACACACGCACACACACACACACACCACACCACACCAAACACACACCACACACACCCAACCACACACACACCCACACATACCACCACTCTCTCTTCTCTCTACACACCAACACACACTCAAACACACACGCACAATTACACATACAATCACACTCACACACATACACACACAGGACATACAGTACACACACTCAACACACACAACCACCCACACCACACCACCAACACACCAAACAACACACTATGAAACGCACCAATCACACTAACACACAAACTAACACACACAACACACACACACACACACACACACACACACCACACACACACACACACACACACACACACACACAATCACCACACACACACTCACACTCACACACACATACACACAAAGACAATACATACACACACTCAAACACACAACACACCACACACACACACAAACACACAACACCACACAACACACACACACACAAACACACACACGCACGCATGATGCACGCACGCACGCACGCACGCCCGCACGCACGCCACGCACGCACGCACGCACAACACACAACACGCACACACACACACACAACACACACACAAACACAACACACACACACACACACACACAACACGAACAAAAAGTATACATACACAGGTTGTTCTTCCCTTTTCCGTGGGTCACACGTTTAAACGACAAGGACACATCCGAACCATCAAAATGGCCTCTCCAAACCACTGTCTCCTCTCTTCTCTCTCTCTCTCTCTCTCTCTCTACTCTCTCTCTCTCTCTCTCTCTCTCTCTGGGGGAGACAAACACTGCAGAGCGAGACAAACGTACACCACACGCGTTTTAAAACACCAAAGTAACATAAACGTTTGCGCACCAACTCACGGGACTATTTCTCTCTCTCCTCTCTCTCTCTCTCTCTCTCTTCTCTTCTCGCTCTCTCTCTCTCTCCTCTCTCTTACAACACATTACACACACACACACACACCACACACACAAGGAGAGCGAGAGAGAGAGAGAGAAGAGTCTGGAGAGAGGAGGGAGAGAGAGGAGAGAGAGAGAGAGAAGAATGTTTTAGATACACAGTGCTCTTTTTCTTTCGTGATCATAAACTCTGTGTGATGTGTGATGTGTTGTCAAACAACCTGTCTACAACCGTTGGCCCGACACAGAAGAAGAAGAAGAAGAATGAGAAGGAGGAGGAGGAAGTGGAGATGTGGAGGAGGAGGAACGGGAAGGAGGGGGATAGGGAGGTAGGGGATGAGAAGATGTAAGCCCCAGCAAGACAGTCAAAGATAATCACACAAAGAGTGAGGTTCATAGGAAAGGAAGAAGCAGGTTAGCCAGCCCCCACAAAGACAGAGGCAGACAGACATGCGCAAAGAGTAGCATTTGAAGAAGAAAAGAGGGGAAAATAGAATTTCAAAAAAAAAGTGAAAGGAGAGAGAGAGAGAGGAGAGAGAGAGGAGAGGAGAGAGAGAGAGGAGAATGGAGAGAGAGAGAGAGAGAGAGTGCGCACACACACACACACACACACACACACACACACACACACACACACACACACACACATGCACTTGCCTGTCGTCAATGCTTTACGTTGTAATTCACTTGTGACGTCAATCGCGACGCACAGATGCTATTCAGGTGCGGTCTGTAGACGTCAACACAGAAACCGCAGGGCTTTTGACACTAGATTTTGAGTGGATCAGGCTGACCAAGAAACGAAAAACACCACACAAACAAATGATAAGGTCATCACACATATGGGCAATACGAACAACGCCCAACTTGTTTGTCTTGAAAACGCTGTATGATTGCTATGCTCACGCGGGTAGCTAGGCCTTTCTAAACGGTAATAAATCAGGCCGTGATGTAAAAAACAAAACAAAACAAAAAACAAAACAGTGAAGCAACCATAAAAACCCTGGTATTAACACACCGCCCTGGCCTGTACTCGTAGAAAAAGAGGAGAGAGAAAAATCTGTCTTCAGTGAGAGATGTAGTAGTCTACTGATCCTATGAAGGAAAAAAAAAAATCTGTCTTCAGTGATCCTCTGGAGGAAAAAATCTGTCTGCAGTGAGAGATGTAGCAGTCTACTGATCCTCGGAAGGGAAGATCGGTTGACCGGCAGGCAGCAGATGTTTCGCTGATGGAAAGCTCATCAGGCTGACTGGCTCCCTGTGTCACGCTGGTAAAAAGGCCCTTCCGCACTGTACAAAAAATTTAAAAAAGTAAAAAGAAAACCCTGGAAACGGAGGGTGATGTATTTGCTCATATGGACAGTGTCTGAATTAAAAAGAAAGGTGTGAACTAAGAAAAGCGAAAAGGAGGAATAATGAATAAAACGACAGACTGAGATTAGTGTTGAGATCTAAAGATGAGTGATTACAAGATACAGTTAAAAAAAAGGGAAAAAGAGAGTAAATGGACGTAGAGATTTAACCACACAGAGAGAGAGAGAGAGAGAGGAGAGAGAGGGGGGGGGGGGGGTGGGCAGCCAGCTGCTAAAATGGACACAAAATGTACGGGGAAAAGTGGTTGTAGGGGAACGAATGGCAGAGGGAGGGAGGGGTGGGGACTACGGTAGGATGGCAAAACCGCTGACTGGAAGTAGTGAAGTCTCCAACAGAGACGACGGCCACGCTGAACAAGAAGTCACCAGGGTCGTTTCAAGACACACAGCAGCAAGGTCACCAAAAACCTTGCCCGGTTTTTCATCGCTCTATTCATAATGGCCGATCGTATCATTTTAACCATAGTATTGTGACCTGTCTTTGCTTCTGTTAGTCAGTGTACTTTGTGTACCAATGGTCCAGATCCACTACTGATCATTTCTTATTTTTTGCAGGCTCAACTCTGATATATTTTGGAATGGCAACTTCGAAAACTAGTTTGCAGTGCTACTGTGATAAGGACATTTTCTTCCGCCAAATATCACCCCCAGTCTAATAATCTATTGGTCATTTGCTCACATGATATTTGATGGAAGCGAGGTTTTTCGAGTGTGTTTTTCATGATTTCGGGGAGTCTCTGTTTGAAAATATCAAAATGGTGGTGACGCATATACAGTTACAACTCAGTACATTTCGTATGGAAATAACCCATGAAACAGTTCAAAGACCCGCTCAATGTGGGTCAAAACATCCTTTGGGGTTACGGCTCATTCCGAAACGATCATGAATTTACCAGTTGGGGGAGAATCCTAAATTTAGTGTACCAAAACAGGAAGCTACAGAGCCTATG
>JADBJO010004223.1:42500-47500 GCA_016801955.1 Conus betulinus | reverse complement strand
ATCACCCCCCCCCCCCCACCCCCCCCCCCCCCCCCCCCCCCCCCCCCCCCCTTCTTACGTCACACTACACGTGTGGAAATGTCCACGCTCTCTCCATTCAAAGTAGGAGACTCGGACGTCTCCCATTCTAAGTCTTTCATTCTAACGACTGTCTGTCAGTTACAGAGCACCCCCCCCCCCCCCCCCCCCCCCCCCCCCCCCCCCCAACCAGCATGTATACATAGCTTCACAATTTAGAAAGGAAAAAACATAAACAAGATCTCACAGATATTGCTAAGCATGAAGCATGAAACAGACCATTTTCAAGAAGTTTTTTTTTTTCAGACTGGGGAAAATTCATCTTCCCAACTTTTCAGTTGCTGTACCTAACACGTTTCACTGGTCAACTCTGAAGAAAAGAGGTGTCTTTTTTTTTCAGTCTTGAGGGGATGCATTGTTTTTATTCACACCTTGTGCCATAGCATGGTAACCTCATGAATTCTGTTGCTTGTCTAGATGCTTTGTGGCTGAGGACTCAAGTGGACACTTGCACGTGCTTGACTATAGTCAAGCAGTTCATTACACCAGCTGTCTATCTGACTTCACTCAGGGGTTGTTTCCCTTCAAATTATACGCAGTTTCTCATTTGTCTAACACCACTGGCCAAAATCCACACAACGACTGAGTAGGAAGATATATATATATATATATATATATATATACATTAATGAAAAAAAAGTTTGTTAAGTTATCCCCATTGTTCCTGTGCATGAGATCATGAAGAACAGTGAATAGACTGATATTTGCGAATGTTCGCACACAAATGTTTTCTTTGTGGGAAAAAAAAAAACTAGAAAGTAAAACTTGGAGAGACAAAACAACGGATCAGCCTGGCTTTCTTTGGCTGGGGCCTCATCCATTTGTTCTCTACACAAAGACACTTTGGAATTTAGGGCAGTCACTGTCCGTTGACATCAATGACAGTGTTAGCAGGTGTGTCGTGGGCTTACTTAGCTCCAGTGCAGGCAGGGTAGATCTAGGTGGTCTGTGTGGTGTTGAGGATGACATCTCCAATTGGAACAGGCCTGCTGATCTGGAGGATGACCACTGGGGTGGTCTTGAGCCTGTGATGGTTTGATGTTGAAGGCTGTCAGGCAATGCCAGGGTGCCCAGGACTTCTGTAGAATCATCAAAGGCTGAGTTTACCATGGGCGCCCTATTGCTCTGGCGGGAAGTGTCCTCACACTTGCTTTCTGCTCTTTCAAGGACGTGTGAGGCCTCAGGTGGCGTGAACTTTCATCTGAAGGTGGCATCCCTAAGTTACTACCTCCAATTTGATTTATATTACAAGGAGGCGAACGATGAAGGGAAACACCCTGAACTGATTTAAATTGATAGGGGGTTCCATTAACTTGTTCAGCACACAAGCAACGGTAAATTTTAGTGCAGTGACATAAGCAAAAGCTTCAGTTTATTGATTATTTCTATAGATTAAACCAAAACATTGGTATACATGTATAACAAACCTGCCAAGGCATAATCGCAAGACAAAACATAGCCACAATACTTTGATGAAATACTTAATAATCTACTGAACAGAGTCAGTGAAAATAGTGACAGTCTCAGATGTAACAAATCGAGAAGTGATCCTCTGGAAAGCACTGGCTCTGCTGTTTTCACCAAGCACTTCAGTGTTGCCCAATGGCTCTGCTGTTTTCACCAAGCACTTCAGTATTGCCCAATGGCTCTACCGTTTTCACCAAGCACTTCAGTGTTGCCCAATGGCTCTGCCGTTTTCACCAAGCACTTCAGTGTTGTCCAATGGCTCTGCCGTTTTCACCAAGCACTTCAGTGTTGCCCAATGGCTCTGCCGTTTTCACCTAGCACTTCAGTGTTGCCAAATGGCTCTGCTGTTTTCACCTAGCACTGGTTGCTGGCTCTACTGTTTTCACCAAGCACTTCAGTGTTGCCCAATGGCTCTACTGTTTTCACCAAGCACTTCAGTGTTGCCCAATGGGCTCTGCTGTTTTCACCAAGCACTTCAGTGTTGCCCAGTGGCTCTACTGTTTTCACCAAGCACTTCAGTGTTGCCCAGTGGCTCTACTGTTTTCACCAAGCACTTCAGTGTTGCCCAGTGGCTCTACTGTTTTCACCAAGCACTTCAGTGTTGCCCAGTGGCTCTACTGTTTTCACCAAGCACTTCAGTGTTTCTACTGTTTTCACCAAGCACTTCAGTATTTCCCAATGGACTCTACTGTTTTCACCGAGCACTGCAATCTGACAGAACCAGGTACATAAAATTGAAAAGTTCTTACAGGTACGCGGAGGTGGGGGATGGGGCGCGGTGGTAAGATCCACGTCACCATGACAGTGACTAGAAGATTGACGTGTTGTCAAAACAAAAGACACACACTGTTTAGGTCAAGACTAGGCACACAGGGCGAGTCGCAATTTGAACTTTTGAGTCTGAGAGTCTACTCACAGATGCAGTCACAAGTGTTGAACTGAGAATCTACTCACAGATGCAGTCACAACTGCTGAGCTGAGAGTCTACTCACTGATGCAGTCACAACTGCTGAGCTGAGAGCCTACTCACAGATGCAGTCACAAGTGTTGAGCTGAGAGCCTACTCACAGATGCAGTCACAAGTGTTGAGCTGAGAGCCTACTCACAGATGCAGTCACAAGTGTTGAGCTGAGAGCCTACTCACAGATGCAGTCACAAGTGTTGAGCTGAGAGCCTACTCACAGATGCAGTCACAACTGTCGAGCTGAGAGCCTACTCACAGATGCAGTCACAAGTATCGAGCTGAGAGCCTACTTCACAGATGCAGTTACAGCTGGTCGCACTGATCTAGTGATATGAAAAAGATCCCAGCGAAAACATCACGCTTTGCGACTATCGTGGCTAACATAAACAAAACACAGATGTCTTTCTATGCTCGAGCAGATGTTCGGAGACCTGAAACATGAATTATCCCCTCCTCTCATCACCAGGTTTTCAGCCTGATAAACACCTGTGTCCGGGTTACCTGCACATGGCGCAGTCATACCTTTTGATGTGAGATGTGTACGGACTCATTAAGCCACTTCACGATCATTACTTCTATTTTGAGATGGAGCCGGGGGGAAGGGGTGGGGGGTGGGGGGGTGGGGGGGGGGGGGCATCAAACAGCATGGGAAAAAGCCCCTCTGATGTTTTCACACCTCGTGGGTGTGGCACCGCAGGGGGGGGGGGGGGGGGGGGGGGGGTGTCTACCTGCTGAAGGTTCTCCTTGGGGGACTGGACTGATGAGGGGAGGGAGAGAGGGAGGTGTGGAAAGGGGTGAATAGCGGCACTGCCTCGCTAATGTAAGCGTTCTGCTACTACAACACAGAGAGAGAGAGAGAGAGAGAGAGAGAGAGAGAGAGAGAGAGAGAGAATTGTGTGTGTGGCGGTGGCGGTAAGCACAAGATGACGGCGTGGTGGTGGCTGTTTCGTTACACAGACACACTGTATATTGTACATCGTGTGTAGATATCGTAGAGACAGACCATGTTCCTGTGTATGTTGTTGTAGATGTCGTAGATACAGACCATGTTCCCTGTGTATGTTGTATATCGTAGATACAGACCATGTTCACCTGTGTACTTTGTATACCGTAGGTACAGACAATGTTCCCTGTGTACTGTGGCCCCTTTTCCATCAAACAGCAGTCGGTATTCTTTTGTATACCATTATCTGCTTTCTATACAGACAGACTGTAAGGCTGTACCCCTTGAGTGCTTAGCCTGTTTCCTATAGAAGTTCCTTATGACTAGACAGACTGTATTCCTGAGTGACACGGCCTGTTTCTTCCTGACCGACTGTCTTCTCTGTAAATCATGGCTGTTTCCTATTCATAAACTGGATTACCTGTGTGCCATCATCTTTGTTTTTTAACATTTCCTGATCAGCTGTCTTCTGTGTGTGTCACGATCTGTTTCTGTGAACACACACGCTGCATTCCCACGATCTGTTTTCTATTGTCAGACTGTGTTCTCTGTGTGCAGTGCCCTGTTTCCTATTTTCAGAAGACTGTATTCATTGTGTTCCATTGTCTGTTTCCTGTGTATAGACAGACTGTATCCTAGAGGGCCATAGTCTGTTCCCTGTTGGCAGGCCGAATTCCATCTATAGTGCCATGGTCCGTTCCCTGTTGATAGGCCTTCTTCTTCCTCTGCGTATGCAGGCCGATACTCCTGCGGACATCCCCTGTATTGAAAGGCAAGGATTAATCCCATCTACCCAACAAAGGGAGTGGAGTTTTGTGTGTATGACCGTTTTTTATCCCGCCATTAAGGCAGCCCTACTCCAACTTCGGGGTAGGTGCATGCTATGTGTAACGTGTCATCCATACCAACGGCCAAACTGGCCTTTTTCCGAAAGCTGGTGATGGGATTTTACGTGTGTGCAAGATGTTAAGCGTGCGTTCACACGTGGAATCTCGGTTTATAGTCTCATTCGAAGGACTGTTGGGGAAATGGAGTCGGAATCAATGTTAACTCCGAGGGAAAAATCCCCCTGTACCGAAACGGCCCGGCGGAGATTCGAACTCGCAACCCCAAGATTACGAGTCGGGCGCTCTCTACCTCTGAGCTATTCCGGCCCCTGTTGATAGGCCGACTTCCATCTATGGTATGGTGTGGTCTGTTTCTTACTGAGGATCAGTATTCCCTGAGTGCCATTGTCTGTATCCTATCGACTGATGAACTGTTCCTTGCCTAACATAGTCTGTGGACAAAGCCTTGGCAGTTTGTGCAGTGTGCCAAGTAGCTGTTGACCTGCCTGCAGGTTCCAGTCCTCCAACTCTTTCTCTCCCACCCCCCCCCCCCCACCCCCACCCTCTCCCTCTGATGCCCTCCACTCTATTGCTCTTGTGGTTTTCACCGCACATTGTTTGGGAGACGACTGTGAAGGCTGCAATCGATGGAGAAGGTGACGAATGGGGCTGGAGGTTGGGTTGTGAGGTGGTGGGGAATAGGGTGGGATATGGGTTGGGC
>JADBJO010004223.1:30000-32500 GCA_016801955.1 Conus betulinus | reverse complement strand
CATTGAAATGACACTGGAATGGCACTGGAACGACACTAGAATGACACTGGAGTGACACTGGAATGGCACTGGAATGACACAGAAATGACACTGGAATGACACTGGAATGACACTGGAATGACACTGGAATGACACAGAAATGACACTGGAATGACACTGGAGTGACACTGGAATGACACTGGAATGACACTGGAATGACATTGGAATGACACTGAAATGACACTGAAATGACACTGGAAGGACACTGAAATGACACTAAAATGACACTGGAAGGACACTGGAATGACATTGGAATGACACTGGAATGACACTGAAGTGACACTGGAGTGACACTGGAATGACACTGGATGACACTGGAGTGACACTGAAGTGACACTGGAGTGAGACTGAAATGACAGTGATATGACACTGGAATGAAACTGGAATGACACTGGAATGACACTGAAATGACACTAGAGTGACACTGGAATGACACTGGAGTGACACTGGGAATGACACACTGAAATGGCACTAGAGTGACGCTGGAATGACACTGAAATGACACTGGAGTGACACTGGAATGACACTGGAATGACACTGAAATGACACTGGAGTGACACTGGAATGACACTGGAATGACACTGGAATGACACTGAAATGACACTGAGTGAACGCTGGAATGACACTGAAATGACACTGGAGTGACACTGGAATGACACTGGAATGACACTGGAATGACACTGAAGGACACTGGAATGACACTGGAGTGACACTGGAGTGACACTGGAATGACACAGAAATGACACTGGAATGATACTGAAATGACACTAGAGTGACACTGGAATGACACTAGAGTGACACTGGAATGACACTGAAATGACACTCGCATGACACTGAAATGACACTAAAGTGACACTGGAATGACACTGAAATGACACTGGAGTGACACTGGAAGACACTGGAATGACACTGGAATGACACCGGAATGACACTGAAATGACACTAGAGTGACGCTGGAATGACACTGAAATGACACTGGAATGACACTGGAGTGACACTGGAATGACACTGGAGTGACACTGGAATGACACTGGAATAACATTGGAGTGACACTGGAGTGACACTCAGGTTGGGAGAAAAAAATGTTACAGTGCAGGCAGCCATCGCTGTGCAGTGCAGTTCAGTTTCTCTGGTATCAGCCCACCATTTTCCACTACAGATAATGGCTGCTTTTTCAATGTTGAACTTCATCTCGTCTGGCCCTTTCTCTCCAAACGTCGGACTGATAATTCTCTTCAGACATACAGAAGGAGGAAGATAGGTACCTCTTTTTGCTTTAAGGTATTGATATTACTCTTCAGAGATACAGACAGAGGAAGTAGTGTATTTCTTTTTGCTAAGGTAGAGTTCCATAGCCCCATAACGAAGGTATTCACTACTTCCTTTTGATCTGATTTGCTGTCTCTCCCTGGTCATGGGCTGGCGATCTGTTCACCATGCGTTGTGTCTAATTGTCCGTCTGAAGCACCAACACTGGTTTGTGTGCAGGCAGAAGCTACGTACCGACTGCCAGCTTCGGGGGATAGCTCGTAACAAGCAGTTGGCATACATCATTAAAGCCTTGTCAACTGACTAATCTCGTGCGCTTGATGACTGTGGAGCCTGAAATGGGTTACAGGCGTGCGAAAGCGACATTAGATAAGTCTCCTTTCCAGTTACATCTGTGGTTCCCACTCCCCCCCCCCCCCCCCCCCCCCCAACACCTCCCTCCCCTCAACCCCCCCCCCCCCCCCCCCCCCCCCCCTCCCCCATCTCTCTTCCGACCTCGGAAATGCCTCACATTCTTCTTTCTTGTGAGATGTCACTGGAGAAGTGACACGCCGAGAGAGACGACTGTGTCACCACAATGCTGAGAGACAAAGACCTTGGCCATAAAAGAGAGACAGATTACTCTGTGGCCGAGACATGACCCTCGTCGCTGACGTATCAAGTTTTGTGACAAACCCTTTGGACCATGTTAGCAGAAAAAAAAGAATCTGTGGGAATCCTGAGAAATCGTCCTGGCAAAATCCTTCCCAGGAAACCATTCCCTTTTTTATTTCTGTGGAAAGAAGCATGTCTGCAGAGGACATATCTTGAAAAAGAAATTCCATTCAAAAATTCAGTTTTTAAGCGTTGCTGGAAACAACCATTAAACGGTTCTGCTCAGTGTATTGGAGAACAAACCACTTTGCCTCGGACGCTGTGTTTCGTTTTTTTTTCTTTTTTTTGTTTTTGTTTTCAACATGTTTTTATTTAGACATGAAGGTACATACAAAGCCACTGAGCATTTGGATACATTTTCAAAGTTATACTTGAGTGACAATGTAGTTTTTTTATGAGTTTAACAATGATGGCTTATATTCATGAACATTCTGACGGTGTCATATAAACGAAGTAGCAAAAATTCATATAAACATATGCATCAATTACATAACAGTACTAGTAAAGTCCGAAAATAAAAGCTTTGATCGTTGTTTCG
>JADBJO010004223.1:7500-10000 GCA_016801955.1 Conus betulinus | reverse complement strand
CACACAACACACACACAATCTCTCCACTCTCACTCCACACATACAAATACAGAGAGAGAGAGAGAGAGAGAGAGGAGAGAAGAAGAGGGTGAGAGAGAGGAGGAGAGAGAGAGAGGAGAGGAGAAGAGAGAGAGAGAGGGAGAGAGAGAGAGAGAGAGGAGAAGAGAGAGAGACTATTGTTCATTGGTTCCATCATATCATCGTTTCTATAGATTTCAAGTTCTAAAATTTGGTATTTCTATCCACAGTCTTAACCTTCCCTTTTGTTTCAATCTTGATTGAAAGTCTTGCACCAGCAGCTGTAGTAGTAGTTGCAAATGGCAGCAGCAGCAGCAGCAGTAGCAGCAGCAGCAGCAGCAACAGCAGCAGCAGTAGTAGCAGTAGTAAAGATAGTGGTAGCAGTAGTAAAGATAGTGGTGGTAGTAGTAGTGGTAGAGTTGTAATAGTACTAGTAGTTATGTTAGTGTGTTGTGTTGTTGTTGTTGTTGTTGTTGTTGATATTGTAATAGAAGCTGCTGCAGCAGCAGCACTGGTGGAGGTAGTGTAGTAGTAGAAGTAGTAGTAGTAGCTGCAGCAGCAGCAGCAGCAGTAGTAGTAGTAGTAGTGGTAGAAGTAGTAGTAATAGTGATGGTGGTGGTGGTGGATTGAGGAGGAGGAGGAGTAGTAGTAGTAGTAGTATAGTAGTAGTAGTAGTAGTAGTAGTAGTAGTAGTATAGTAAAAAAATAACAAGTTCATCATAAGCAAACTACGACTACGATGACGACGTCGACTACCACCACTATCACCCACTAACAGTATCAACACCATCTGCTGCGGCAACAGGAGAAGTCGCATCTACTACTACAATTTTCGACTACTCGTCATTGCCTTCATGGATCGAATGGTAGCATGATACCAATAGAATGTTGCTGCCTGTGGCATTCCGCTTCAGTTGCTGTTTAAGGTGCTGCCGTCTCGATCAGAATGGCCTGCCCTCTGGTTTCAATGTTGTCATCATCTTTTTTTTTTTTTTTTTTTTTTTTTTTTCTCCGGGAAATTCTAATGGTCTCTCTACATCCGTGCACGCGTGGATTTCTATTCGATCATTATTGCACTATTCATAGTATGTAATGAGAATTTAAGTGACAGCTTTCTGGGTTCTCACCAGATGTCTTTGATTGTGTCAGACAAAGTGTCAAAATAGCCAGGAGTAGACTCCATGATCATTTCAAGTTCATAGACACCATTCAATTGAAAGAGGAGTAAAGATCTCTCACTCAGCTCAAAGGGATTGAAGTACAGTTGTCCCCAACAATAGTTCAGTTCACACTATGTAATGGCTAGGAAATGAATCCCCCCCCCCCTCCTCTCTCTCTCTCTCTCTCTCTCTCTCTCTCTGTGTGTGTATGTGTGGTGTGTGTGTGTGTTTGGGTTTGTGTGTGTGTGTGCTCCCCCTCCTCCTCCGTCTCTCTCAATTCTCCTCTCTCTCTCTCTCTCCCTCTCTCCATCCTTCTCTCTCTTTTCTCCCTCTCTCCCCCTCCCCCTCTCTCTCTCCTCCTCCTCCTCTCCTCTCCTCTCTCTCTCTCTCTCATCTCTCTCTCTCTCTCTCTCTCTCTCTCTTCTCGCTCACGTCGCTCGTCGTTTTCCCCCCCTCTCTGTCTATCTCTATCTCTGTCTCTGTTCTGTCTGTCTGCCTGTCTTGTCTGTCTGTCTGTCTGTCTCTGTCTCTGTCTCTGTCTCTCTCTCTCTCTCCTCCCCCGCCCGCTCCTTTTCCACGTGTCCTCTTCTGCAGTCCAATCCTTCACCCTCTCCCTATCGATTGCAGTCTTTCACAGTTGTCTGCGAAATGTTGCGAGCTGGAACTAAAAGGGCTATAGAGTGGAGCGCACCAGATGGATGCAAGGGGCTGGAAGAAGGAGAGGGGATGTCTGGAACCTGCAGGCAGGTCAACACTGACATGAAACACTCCACCAAACACTCAGGACAGTGTCTGTACCTACTAAAACAGACCATGGCACAGAGATGATAGCCTGTCTGTCACAGCGAAAAAAAAAAAACAGACCACGGCATAAAAATTGCCTTCTGTCTGTTCATAGGGAAAACAGATCATATTAGACATATCATTGTCTGTTACAGGGAAACAGTCCACGGCACAGAGATCGTAGTCTGTCTCTTCACGGGTAACTGACCACAGCCAAGAGATGATAGCCCGTCTGTTTACTGGGAAACAGACTACGGCACAGACATGACACCCCTGTCACAGTCAAACAGACCACAGAGTGCAGTCTTTTGTGTTCACAGGGAATGACACTGTGGCACAGAGATTTCAGTCTGTCTGTCACAGGGAAACAGCCCATGACACAGATTTCACAGTCTGTCTGTCATAGAGAAAAACAGACCAAGGCACAGAGACTGCAATCTGTCTGTCACAGGGAAAGAAACCATGGCAAAGAGAGTGCAGTCTGTTTGGTAAACAGACACAGTACCATGGCACAGAGAGTACATTCTGTTTGGTAAACA
>JADBJO010004222.1:192500-195000 GCA_016801955.1 Conus betulinus | reverse complement strand
ATTACTATGAAGACAATTGAGTTGTTGGCCTGCGCTTGTTTTCCCCCCACTATTAGATTGTTCGTCTTTGTATTTGTCTGACTATATTTTTATGCTATTTTCCTCATCATCAATAACATGTGCTATATCTTCTCTGTAATTGAGAATTTCTTCATATTTTCTAATAGCTATAATGATTCTCTCATATGCTAAAAAAAATAGTTTTTGTAACGTTTGAGTATTTTACCTTAAATCATTAAAGGACAGAAAATTTCCATTTGCATCCATACATGGTTAATTTTTGTTACACCTGCTTCTATCCATTCTTTCATGTAGATCACCTAATTGTCCCTTGTTATATTTACATTATAATGAATATATTCTGACAGACATTCTTTTATATTTTAAGGTTTACACTTTGAGCAGAACTTTTTATAGTGTCTAACAACATCAAGCCAGAATGGATTATCGAGTCGTTGGAGTAACACGTTAGCGTACTCACCTCCGAGCGTTTTCATTTTGTTTCATGGCTGGATACAAGGTATATGTGAAACTGCAAACTACAAAATTCTGATTCTGGAATATTTAACCGTCTTAACCAGCTAATCTTCAGAGTCTCAAGTAGTATGAATATGTAACTCTCATTTTTAGTCCTCCATTTTCATATTCTTGATAAATTACCGATTTCTTTATCTTATTGTGTTTCCCATTCGATAAGAACTGGAACATTTCAGTTTCTATTTCCTTCAAAAGTTGGCTTGGGGGATCCGGAAGATTAAGAAACAGATAGGTAAACTGAGAAAGAATGAACATTTTTAATATTGCAATTTTCCCAAGGGGAGTGAGATTTCTTCTTTTTTTTCCATTATTTTAAGATTTTCTGCACAGCTGAAAGCTTTTGACTGTAACGTATTTCAACAATTTGGTCCGTATTAGTAGAAAATTTTTATGCCAAGAACCTTAAAGATACCCGGTTTCCATTGGAAGTTCCTGTCCCTAAAGTATCGAATTTGACTATTTTTTTTCTACTTCCAATCCACTCTAGTTGGGTTTTATCACTATTCATTTTCAAGCCTGACATCTGTGTATATTCATCAAGGATATCTACAGTTGCCTTTAGAGACTGTTCAGAACCATCACGTAGCAGAGAAGTATCGTCTGCAAACTGTGACAGGAGAAATTCTGTGTTTTTTTTATGCTAATGCCTTTAACATCTTTACTTTTTCGAATCATCAGTGACGAAAACCTCTGCGCGTATTAAATATAAGTAGGGAGAAAGCGGGTCTCCCCTGTCTGCACCCTCTTTCAAGTTTAAAGCGGGTAGAATACTGACCATTTACCAGAACGCACGATGTGATATTCATATACATGTTCGAAACCACTGAACAATACTAGGTCCAAAAATTAAAGAATTCAAACTTTTTCAATAAAAGACCCAAGAGACACTGTCAAATGCTTTCTCAAAATCAGTCAGCATTAAGAGACCAGGAATACGTGTTTTTTCAGTGTAAAGCATAATATCGTATAGCAATCTTATATTTTCTCTCCAATGTAACGACCTTTGATAAAGCCCTTCTGACAGACATTTATAATGCTTGGCAAGACTTTTTGTAATCTGCAGATATGCAAGCGGAAGCTATTTTATAGGAGACATTTAACAGGGATATTGGGCGCCATTTTTTTTATAAAATTGAGTGCGAACTGTTCACCCGTACCAGACGGACGGATTTTTACGCAGCTCCGTAATTCTGTGTAATTGTGAGCGAATTAGTGGATTTCCCGGTATTAATTAAAGTTACCCCACTTGTTTACTGTTTAGTGTTCCCTGCCCTCATTTCACTTCCAATTTCGTTTCGATTACATCGAGGTTATTTGTTTCTGTCCGTCTTTGTGTTTGTCTTTTGATCTCCCTTGCATCCTTGGGTGGATCCTCAAGCGTAGGCTCAAACATTGCCCCCTACATTTTATACTATTTTCATAATGTCTTTAGTTTTTCAGCAACTTTTTCCTCCTCACACTTTCGTTTGTTTTCGTTTACTACCCCTTCACTGGCTGCTTTGGGGGTGCTATTGGATTCTTTTTTTTTTTGCACCCTTGGTGGTGAGAACACCACGGCATTATGGACTGTGGTGTGTCTCTATTTGACGCCAGGAGCGCAGACACACACCACCAGGCTGTGTCTCCCTGATAAGTCCCGATGGAAAGCCTCGAAACAAGCAATACAAATAGTTTGTCTTCAAAAGGGATTACGATGATTCCCCTAAGCAGCTAGTGAAGAGTTTTGATATCTGTAATATATTTAATTTCATGTTCCCAGTTTCTCAGTTTTCAATCCCTTCCTCTTCCCCTCCCCCCTCCTCTTTTTAAGTCCAAATCTTTGCCAAGTCATTACTACGAAGACAGTTGAGTTGTTGGCCTGCGCTTATTTTTTCCCCCCTACTAGATTGTTGGTTTTTGTATTTGTCTGACTTTATTTAAGTTTAAAAAGGCTGAACCACCTTGAAATAAAAGTTACTCTGTG
>JADBJO010004222.1:180000-182500 GCA_016801955.1 Conus betulinus | reverse complement strand
CAAGATCAAATCCCGGCAGCGCGAAAAAAAAAAAGAAAGATATTTCTAACAGCAGACGGATATCCAGGAATCAAGACCTCGACGCGACACCGCCCCCTGCCCCCCCCCCCCCCCCCCCCCCCCCCCCGCACCCTCCCCCTCCCCCCCTCCCCCCCTCCCACACCCCCTCCCCAAGAGTGTAGGGAGCTCAGGGCCGAAACGCTTGTCTGAGAGTAGCTTCTTTTTTTTTTTTTTTTTTTTTTGAAGATCTTTCTGCCATTAAGCTTTCCCCAACCTTCTTGTTTAGTCAGATATATCTTCAACGTTCGTTTTCATCGCTGTCCATCGATGCAGGCCACGGGAATGTCGTGATGAACTTGCGTCAGTCAGCGGTCTCCAAGCTCGTTCCCCCACTGTCCTGCACCACAGTGTTGATGTAGCCTATAGATGCTGTATAACCTGCAGGTGCTCTAGGTGCGATATAGCCTATTCAGTCCTTCGAGCTATTCAGTTCTTGAGGCTGCCTGACGGATGCTCAGCCTCCACGTTCGTGTAGATTAAGAAAAAAAAAAAAAAAAAAAAAAAAGGCGCGAGAGATAAGTGTGAGAAGAAAAGGAAAAAAAAACTAGTCGAAAACTTGGGAGGAAACAAAAAAGGGAGTGAACAGTTCAAAATTAAATTATGGCATAGAGAAGAGTTAGAGTCAACAAGCTAGTTGAGGGTTCAAACCCTTTTTTTTTCAATAGAAAATACACGTTTGTTGATGAGCAAGAAGAAAAATATTAACGGATGTACCTCTCTCTCTCTCTCTCTCTCTCTCTCTCTCTCTCTCTCTCTCTCTCTCTCTCTCGCACACGTATAGGCTTTAGATAACTGGCACAAGCGCGCGTGCACGCTCACATACACGCATGCACACGCATGCACACACACGCGCACGCACACACACACACACACACATAAACACGCACGCACGCACACACACACACACACACACACACACACACACACACACACACACACACAGCTGCGCGTGCTCGCGCACACACACACACACACACACACACACACACACACACACGTGCGCGCAAGCGCGCTTGGTCGCACGCACGCACGCACGCGAACACACACACACACACACACACACACACACTCTCTCTCTCTCTCTCTCTCTCTCTCTCTCTCTCTCTCTCTCTCTCTCTCTCTCTCTCTCTCTCTCTCTCTCTCTCTCACAGGCACGCACGCATTCATGCAACGTTAAAACAAAGAGAGAGAGAGAGAGTGAGGGTTTTATACCGTATTTCTATCCAGGTGTACGACGAATTTACAAACGCATCTTTATCATTACAAATACAAACAAACGAATAATCAAAAAATTCGAATCGAACATAAAACATCCTAAACGGAACCACCGATTTTTTTTTGTCAGCGACAAATTGCTTTGCCTTGAGCTCAATATAGCGGTTTACGCGCCCCTTCTCGAAACGCCCTCTCGCGTTCGAGAGACCAAAAACCGCCTTTGTATCAACCGTCTGCTGTTTTATCGCCACTCGATCACTTCCATTAATTCTTCTAACAAAAGCTCGGTGTCTGTGTGTGTCGGGTGGGTGTGCCTGTAAGAACAAATATTCCGTGCTCTTTCGTGGTTTCCTGGGTGTATAAAGCTGTAGGTGTTACGCCGTGTACTATGTAGCTTGAGCAGATTGTCGTGCATGCAAGGATGTAGCTGAGCGATAGAGAAGCGGTTAGAAAATTACACACATATATATAAAAAAAAAAAAAAAACATGGTAGGTAGGCACTCGAGGTCTGACCGGCGCGTTGGGCTAATGCGTAGGTCAGACATCCGCTGAGTCGTAGCCACGAGACCCTCTCCTTCAATTCTTCTCATCCTAGTAGTTAAATTCATTTATCCATCACCTTCAAATCATACGTAGTGTGGTCTCAAAAAACTTAGCGGATGGGATGTAGCGTATATGGACTAGTCCGTACGCAGTGACGCCTCCTTGATAAAACTGAAACTGGTTAGAAAACGAAGAGGCAAAGGTGGAGTTTTGGCCACACTCTCACTCGCCATCAAGCAGGTTTTCCCTCCTTTGTGGTTTTTATTCCGTCGAAGATCAACACAAAGATGCAGAAGAAGATGTTAAATAAATGTCAGCGAACCGCCCAGAGAAACGTGGACAAACGAGTCACAAGACAAACCACAACGCGTTTCGACCTCTTAGGTCTTCTTCAGGTGTAACAAACATGAAACAAATAACGAAAATGCACTTAGCTTTGATCGCTTCTGTGTTCAGCGCAAGAAAGAAGGCGTTTCATGTTTGTTACACCTGAGGAAGACCTAAGAGGTCGAAACGCGTTGTGTGGTTTGTCTTGTGACTCGTTTGTCCACGTTTCTCTGGGCGGTTCGCTGACATTTATTTAAGATTTGTTTAGATTTGCGCCTGCAGTCGTTTCACTTTGCAGAAGATGATGTTCAGTAGATGCCAGACAATCAAAACAAGCTGGTTTATTTCATCCTA
>JADBJO010004222.1:170000-172500 GCA_016801955.1 Conus betulinus | reverse complement strand
CTTTTATCTGCTTGCGGTGCCAGTGCTTCAGGTGAGAGCCAAAACTGAAATCCTGTGTCCGCCATGAATTTTGCCACGAGAGCCACACCGCCAGCAAGAGGGGGTGTTCTCATGAACACCATGTGGAAAATGCTCGCGGGGATAACTTTGAAACAAACACAATATGCATCAGAATAGTGTCAAAGCGTCTCATTCTTTCCCAACTCTCGCTGCACCCTTTCTCTCACATCCCAGTTCAGTGCAGTATAACATAATGCTATCACTCCCTTTTCCCCGTCGTGTTTATCTCTCTCTCTCTCTCTCTCTCTCCTCCTCTCTCTCTCTCTCTCTCTCTCTCTCTGTGTGTGTGTGTGTGTGTGTGTGTGTGTGTGTGTGTGTGTGTGTGTGACTTGTCTGTCTGTCTGTTCGTCAGCCTGTCTTTCTCTACTTTCCTCCCCCCTTTCTTTCTCTCTCTCTCTCTCTCTCTCTCTCTCATCTCTCTCTCTCTCTCTCTCTCTCTCTCCATACCTATGACTGTCTTTCTGTCGGTCCTTCTCCATACCTATGAACTGTCTTTCTGTCGCGCTCTTTCTCTCTCGCTCTCTCTCTCACTCTCCCTCGTCTCTCCCTCTCTCTCTCTCTCCTCTCCGCTCTCTCTCTCTCTCTCTCTCTTCCCTACTCCCCCCTCAACCACCCCGCTCCTCTCTCTCTCTCTCTCTCTCTCTCTCTCCCTCTCTCTCTCCAGTCTCTCTCTCTACCTATGACTTGTCTTTCTGTCGGTCTCTCTCTTCCCCTCCTCTCTCTCTCACTCTCCCATCTTTCTTCCCCCCTGGTTCTCTACCTATGACTCGTCTCTTCGGTCTATCTCCCCACCACCCCCCCCCCCTCTCTCTCTCTCACTCTTCCTTGCCCCCACCCACCTTTCCTCCCTCTTTCCTTCTGTCAGTCTCTCTATGTGTCTTTGTGTCTGTTTCTGTCTCTGTCTCTGTCGCTCTCTCTCTCTCTCTCTCTCCCCCTCTCTCTCTCTCTCTCTCTCTCTCTCTCATTATACAAACTCCACCATTGTTTCAGGCAAAGAACAATCGGGACGAGATTCAGCGGATGAAAAAGTACCACTGACGTAAGTGCCACATTTTTGTTGGATGTTTGTGACTAGTCATGGATTGACGCTGTTTACCTCTTAACCTGTTGGTGGTGATGGGAGAGTGGGTACTTGGTTTTGTTGTTGGTGACGTGGTGGTGGTGGTAGGTGGTGGTGACGTGGTGGTGGTGGTAGTGGTTAAGTGTGTGTGTGTGTGTGTATGTGTGTGTGTGTGTGTGTGTGGTGTGTGTGTGTGTGTGTGTGTGTGCGATTAAAACATTTCGAAAATGGGTTTGGAAAAAAAAAGAAATATTTCAAAATTGCCCGATATGCAGGCCCTAAGTTATATCTCTTTTTTATTGTTAACTATAAGTTCTAATAGCATCTTTTATTACAGGGCAATACAGCTGTAAATGATTCGCGTAGCATTTGTTATTTTGATTTGAAAATGACTGGTTCAATCAGAAAATTCCATACTGTGTGTGCTCCAGATGTTTCAGTTACGCCATGTATGTTATCAGAATTAAATTGCTGTGGCCCGTCTTCTGTCTGATTCTAACTTCTAACCACTGCAGAGAAAGAAACTGGAACTATACTGCGTAGTATGTTCAAAAAATGGGCACCGCAAACCTCATGCTTCACTCATGACGAAACTTCTCTGGTTTCCCCGTCTGAGAGAGAATGAACAACATGTGTCCATCAATTACTTCAACTTGCTTTGCAGCTGGTTTGTTGGATGAAGCCGGAATTTGTATGAAGTCGATAATCGACTTGGAGCCTGCCATTTTTGGTTTGGGTAGGTAGGGATTGCCATGCCCATATTCAGAGTCTGCTTGTGGGGGCGAGTTGTCAGAATCTAGTCTGCTAACGGGTCAAAATGAATTCCGTCCTGGTTGCCACCGACACTCCTGCTCGCTCTTTCTGCTCTGCCACTGACACAAGACTTCTCTCTCTCTCTCTCTCTCTCTCTCTCTCTCTCTCTCTCTCTCTCTCTCTCTCTCTCTCTCTCTCACCCTTTTCGAAAGCTTATCTCATCGTTTTCGCCCCTTGCTCGTTTATAGCAGTGCTCTGCAAACACTCTTCAAATTTGAAAGCCCTTCTACAAGCAGTACACATTATACCCCCCAACCCTCCTACCTGTCTTAGCGCCATGAGAGTAAAGATTACGAGCACAACCCCTTCCGATCAGAGACGCTGTTGTCCTGGTGGTTTGGGGGAGAAAAAAAACATGAAAGCTCAAGGTAGTTCGAGTGGATTTCTGTCTTGATCTTTACCTCAGCAAAACAGCAATGGTCTTGTTTGTGTAGAAGATGGAGTGGAATTTAAACAGAAAGAAAGCAGAGTTACAGATTAGATTGTTTAAACTTGCCCCCCCACCCCCACCCCCCCCACCCATCTCTGTCTCTTTGATTTGTAAATGTTGATGTAAGCGTCGGGCGT
>JADBJO010004222.1:155000-157500 GCA_016801955.1 Conus betulinus | reverse complement strand
TCCACCTTGTGTGTGTGTGTGTGTGTGTGTGTGTGTGTGTGTAAGTAAGTGCTTGCGTGCGTGCGTGTGTGTGTGTGTGTGTGTGTGTGTGTGCTCTAAAACTTTATAGTTTGACGCATGTCAGCGCGCGACAGAAGACCACTCTGCAAACAGGAAGCGGATAGAGAGCCAGTCTAATCAACAGGAAGTCGGGAATGCCTTCAAACTGCGCTTTGAAACTCTTTGCGAACGACGGAAATCCTTATCCTTCCTCCTCCCTCCTCTGTAGTAGTATTCTGTGGTAGTGAGACGACATGTAAGCTGTTTACCGCGTTATGCATGGCATGTTACATCGGGAATGTCACCAGCCTCGGTGAACCACCCACCTTGTGTGTCAGTCTCCACCCTCACCACCTGCCACACACGAAAAAAATGAATGCAGTTCTCAGAATGCGGAATGCGGCTGCCTATACGTAAAGCTGTTCCCAGTATGATGTCTGCTCCACATTGAGAGTGAATGGCACAAAGTCGATCAAGTTTGTTGGAACGCAGGAGTCCGACTGTTGTCGCATCATAGCATGGCCGTTCCTGTTTTGCTTTCCGTTTCCTCTGGTTGCTTGTGTGTTGCATGCAGAATGTGACCCAGTGTCTTGCTCTTTCAGCTGATATACCTAATGCATTTTTTTTTTCTCAGTTGTTCAGATTTTCGACAAGTAACTTCAAACAGAATGTTTTTGTGGAAGGAAATAATATGCGGGTGTCCCTCGAAATTTTACTTTATTGAAAGGTGTTGCGTTTGTTGAAGAGTTCCTAATGATGATTCGTTCAGAGATGCGTTTCTTTTCTTTTCTTTTTTTTTTTTTTTTTTTTTTAACAGTGTGATTTGGCTTAATGTAGTTTCATACTGTGATGTCTAGATCTGCAGCTGTCCTTGATGAACAGTTGTTTTTTTTTAACAATGTGATTTGGCTTAATGTAGTTTCATACTGCGATGTCTAGATCTGCAGCTGTCCTTGATGAACAGTTTTTTTTTTTTTTTTTTTTTTTTTTTTTTTTTTTTTTACAGTGTGATTTGGCTTAATGTAGTTTCATACTGCGATGTCTAGATCCGCAGCTGTCCTTGATGAACAGTTTTTTTTTTTGTTTTTTTTTTTTTTTTTTTTACAGTGTGATTTGGCTTAATGTAGTTTCATACTGCGATGTCTAGATCTGCAGCTGTCCTTGATGAACAGTTTTTTTTTTTTTCTTTCTTTTTTTTTTTTTGTTTTTTTTTTTTTTCCTTTTTTTCAGTGTGATTTGGCTTAATGTAGTTTCATACTGCGATGTCTAGATCTGCAGCTGTCCTTGATGAACAGTTTTTTTTTGTTTGTTTGTTTTTGTTTTTGTTTTTTTTTCTCAGAATTTGGTGTTTTATGATCTCGCATCTGTGTTTTTTTTTTTTTTTTTTTTTTTTTGTGTTTTTTTTTTTTTTTTTTTTTTTTTTTTTTTTTTTTTTTTTTTTTATAGTACTCACCCATCTGTTGTTTTCGCTTATCCATATTCACCTGCACTGTTTGTGATATTGTCACCCGTTTTTTGTTGTTTGTTTTGTTTTGTTTTTGTTTTTTTGTTTGTTTTGTTTTTTGTTTTGTTTTCATCCGGCTATTTATTTCCTGTTTAAAGAAAAAAGTGCGTGCTCTGTCACACTAAGCATGCAGGATTTCTGTGACTCCCAGTTCGCGTTGTTGAATCGTCTGAAATGGCGTGGTATTGGAAGTTTATGAAGCACGATAGTTGCTCGTCGGGATGGAGAAACTGATCGTATTTGTAAATCATGTGTTGCATTGATCATGTGCATGAGCATTCATATCGACAGGTTTCCATTCCCCGTTATCTCTATTAATCAAGCATGTTCGAAGTGTAGATATCAAACATGAATGTTGAGTTTTAGCATCACGAAAAAGTGCACACCTGCTGTGTTTACTGTCATTGTGTTTCTTATTGGTAATGATGAATATTGCATTCATTTCAGCATGTTTTATTCCCTGTTCCTAAAATAAAGAATACGTTTAAAATAGTAAAAACGAAATGATTAAATCTATTATTTCATGTTAAAATTGTGTGCTCTTTTTACTTGCTCATTCAGTTTCAGTAGGAGTTGGTGATTATTCAATGATAATGGACACGTATCTCATTTAAAGCATATTTTAACTCTCAGTCTCTTCCTTAATGAAGAATACATTTTCAAACGTGTAAATATCAACTATAAGCGTCATATATATGAAAGAGTTTGTGCATGTTTGTATTCATTCTGGACAGTTTTGTTTTCTCCAGCACCGCCCTTTCATCAATGAGCTGTAGAATTTTCAGACTCTAAGAATGAGATAAGAATATTCATTATCATCATTAGAAAACTGCAGTGTACGTTTCATGACATACGAGAAAACATGAGGGGTTTGTTTTTTGTTTGTTTGTTTTTTTGTTGTTTTTTTTTTTTTCCTTGTTATGTTTTTGTTGGAACGACAGCGGAAGATCCCCTCCA
>JADBJO010004222.1:135000-142500 GCA_016801955.1 Conus betulinus | reverse complement strand
TGCGCGGCGTCAGGCTCCAGCACTGGGGCTTGTGCCAGCAACCCTTGCCAGCACGGCACCTGCACGGTAAAGCTCGTGTCACATTGTCCGGTCCGTAGGAATTCTATGCTGTACGATCCGTTTTGGTAAAGGTCGTGTCACATTGTCCGATTTGTGGGGAATCGCCTATGCTATGCGATCCATCAGAGTAAAGCTCTTGTCACATTGTCCGATTTGTCGGACATCTTATGCTATGCGATCCGTCATAGTTAAGATCTTGTCACATTGTCCGATTTGTGGGAAGTCTATTTTGTACGATCCATTATGGTAAAGTTGTTTTTTTTTTTTTGTCACTGTGTGTGATTTGCAGGAAATCTATGCTATGCGATCTATCATTGTAAAGTTCTTGCCACATTGTCCGATTAATAAGAAGTCCATGCTATACGATCCATCATGGTAAAGTTCTTGTCATATTGTCCGATTAGTAGGAAGCCCATGCTATATGATCTATCATTGTAAAGTTCTGGTCAGCTTGCACAATGTCCCTGCGGTATTTTTGGAGTTCCTGACAAATGATATAATGTGATGGGTTTAAGTATTTGGGGAGTCCAAAAGAAATGATCTAACATGGTGGTGGTCTTTTCATAGTTTACAATTTCCCCCAATACTATTGTTAGAGTCGGCGAAAAGCGATCTGTAATCGTAAAGCTCTTGTCATACTGTGCGATGTGTATGAAGTTTGTGCCTAACGATCCATCATGGTAAACTTCTGGTCACATCGTTTGATTTGTATGAAGTGCGTGCTAAACGCTCGGACACAGTAAAGCTTTTGATAAAATGGTGCGATTCGTTGAAAGTGCGCGCCAAACGATCCACCATGGTAAAGCTTGTATATGCACGTGTTGTTGTTAGTCTGTTTAAACGTCTGTTCACTAAAAGTGATATGAGACGGTATGCGCGTGTGTGTGCCTGCGTGCGTGCGTGTGCGTGCGTGCGTGTGTGCGTGCGTGTGTGTGTGTCTGTGTGTGTGTCTGTGTGTGTGTGTGTGTGTGTGTGGTGTCTGTCTGTCTGTTTCTGTCTAAAACAGACCGTGGGCAGCACCAGTTACCGCTGTGCGTGTCAAGCGGGCTACACAGGTCAGAACTGCGACAGTGACGTCAACGAGTGTGCCAACAACCCGTGCCAGAACGGCGGCACGTGCACCAACAACGTGGGCAGCTTCTCCTGTCAGTGCACCGCGGATTTTACCGGTCCTACCTGCCAAGAGGCACAGCAAGGTGAGTTACTTGCCGGAATTTATTATTATTATCATTATTATTATTATTATTATTATTATTATTATTGTTGTTGTTGTTATTGTTATGATGATCAATACTTATTATAGCGCCTATTCTCGGCTAGAGACCAAGCTCTACGCGCTTTACAATGCACACTCGTTTACACAACGGGCTGCCCACCTGGGTAGTGCCGACTGAAGAGCTGCCAGCTGGCGCTTCATTCGGTCGTTTCCCCGTGTCATCCAGTCCATTTCATTCAATATCGTTCACTCAGTTTCCTTACTTTCTTCGTTCTTTCCGTTTCTCAAGCAGGGTGCGTGCTATGAGTAACGTGTCGTCCATACCAACAGCCAAACTGGCCTTCTCTTCCGAAAGTTGGTGATGGGATTTGACGTGTGTGCAAGATGTTGTGCGTGCGTTCACACACGGAACCTCGTTTATAGTCTCATTCGGACCGTATGGGGAATGGAGTCAGAACCGATGTTAACGTCGAGGGAAAAATCCGCCCGCACACCGAAACGGCCCGGCGGAGATTCGAATCCGCAACCCCAGGATCACCAAGATTAAGAGTCCGGCGCTCTACCAGCTAAGCTGTTGCGGCCCTCGGGTGCTGGGCGAAGTGACGATCCACACACTTGTGCTCCTGCCGCCGTTTTCTGGACTTGAGCCGCCTGTATTTTTACTGCGCTGGGTACATTTCTTTCATGAGGGACTTTTTTCACATCGCACCGCTAGCAATGTTCAGACGAGGCATTTTGTAAAGGCATGTCAGGCGGAGTTTTTTTTCCCCCCCTTTCATTTCAAAGTTTGTGTTTTTTGCCATCGGTTCTCGTCAGTTACTTGTGTGACGTTTACGCCGACAACGAAAAGAGAAAAAAAAAAAAAAATTTTATTCGGCTAAGCTTTATGTATCGTTGAAAGAGAACGAAGCGTGTCAAACTCGAAGTGGAGATACCAGGGACTGGCGCAAACCCGCGTTTTAATTTAAAAAAAAAAAAAAACGAATCTGGCACCACTAATACAGGAAGTGCAAAAGAAAAACTGTCCAACCACCACCACACACACACACACACACACACACACACACACACAAAAAAATATCTAAAACCAAAGTCTGTTTTCAACTTTTGTAATTTGTTTTCAAAAGGGGAGACGCATTTGTTTGAATATTAGTAAGTTTCTAAAAAAAAAAATGGGAAGATTGTTTAATGAGATCATTACAGTTCACCAGAATTCAGCATTTCGCAACTACGTTCACACATTGTTCTGAGCGAGTTTCGTATTTCTCTTTGTTACATTTGTATCCTCCATGCCCCAACAGGGGTCAAAGGATTAAATTTGAATTGAATTGAATTGGTGTGTGTGTGTGTGTGTGTGTAAAGCTTGGCATTTCGCCGTATATTCTACGACACCTTTGACGGGTGCTTTTCAATGATTTTTTTTTCATTCACTTGCTTACCCGCCATCGCCTGTGGTGTTCAGGGTGCGGAGGGTACCTGAACGGCGCCCAGGGGACCTTGAGCTACCCGCGGGTACAGGGTCAGAACTACACCCACGGGGTCAGCTGTGCCTGGCAGATCAGCACGGCCTCCGACAAAGTGAGTGGACAGGCAGCTCTGGTGCTGACGAAACAAACGGTGTTGTGTGGCTTCCGTCGCGTGTACCTGTGGTCTGGAGGCTCTGTCCATATGCCTGTCTCTCCGTCTGTCTGCTTCTCTCTCTCACACTCTCTCTCTCTCTCTCTCTCTCTCTCTCTCTCTCTCTCTCTCTCTCTCTCTCTCTCTCATGTATATTAATTATTTTTATGATCTTTTCCAAAAAAACAAACATTTGCTTTAATTGTACAAAAACATTTCCGTGTACGTATTTTGCATGTATGAAGAAGAAATTGAAGAAATTGTCAATGTTTAGTATGCCTTTATCGTGTTTTCGAGGGCTGAATGCAAAAGAAATGGTACTGATTTTGTATTTTTCTTTCGTTCCCTCTTCCGTTCACAACTCCATCTTCACCACTGGGTTCGCGGCTGGAGTTCTGGCACCGCAGATGGTTTCTAGTTCAAAATGTGAAAATGATACTCATTCCCTTGGATTCCCTTTCTGCTGCGGAGGCCATTGCTGGCTGTAATCTCTCAAACAGCTGGCTGTAATCTCAAACAGCTTCAACTGACCCTTTACCAAAAAAAAAAAAACTGTATGCCTGTCTAAAACATGAAGGTTACAACGTGGTTTCCCTCGGGTTTCGGTCATGTTAGCTTTCAGGGCGATGAGGTAGCCGACTGCCAAGGGTCAAAATTGTTTAGGCTTTCTATCCCTTACACTGTACTGAAACCCAACAAACAGACTCTTTTTTTTTTTTTTTTTTTTTTTTTTTGCGTACGCAGGTTGATACTCCTGCGGACACTCCCTGTATAGACAGGCAAGGATAATACCGTCTACCCCACGACGAAGGGAGTGGAGTTTTGTGTATATGACCGTTTTTTTTTTTGTTTGGTTTTGGTTTTTTTTTTGTTTTTTTTTTTAATCCCGCCGTTAAGGGGAAGGACCGACACATCAAAAGCCACTGGCTAAGAGACCGGACTATGCAGACAGTCCACACTTCCTCAAACCCATCCAAACGTCCGTCACTGGTGATCTGTAAACATGAAACGCTTTTGTGGCGATTACACTACCGTCACGCCATTTACACCCACACGTGTTTTTTTCACAGGTGAAGAAGCTCCGTGATGTATTCCACGTGATGTGCTACTGACTGTTATACTGTTGTTATAGAGTGTTGGGATTTCCATGATGTCACTTTACCGGCAGACTCTATGAAAGCCTTGCTCAGAGATGGGTGGCACCTGCTGATGTATTTTTCCTCTTCTTGAAAGAGAAACATTTCACACCGGATACGAGATTTTAACCAGAAAGATTTTCTTCAATTTTTTGTTTTTTTTTCACGTGTTTAAAAAAAATCTTTTTCTAACGCGAGATGGATTTTTTTTTTTTTTCAAAACCCCGGTGTACACAATTGACTTTCGAGAAGATGACGTCATCGAGAAGATGACGTCATCAAGCTATGGCCCTTCGCGATCGGCGGAGCTGTAAGCGAGTATTGAAACTGAACGGCTGTCCACTCCCCAGATCCTGATGGTCACCTTCCAAACGGTTCAACGTGGAGACCCACCCCCAGTGCAACTTCGACTTCCTGCAGATCCACGACGGGCCGAGCGCCAGTTCCCACATGATCGGCAAGTACTGCGGCAACCGGTTGCCCAACGGAGGCCACATCAACAGCACCCACAACCAGCTCTACTTCTGGTTCAAGACGGACGCCTCCATCGCTGGCAGCGGGTTCAACTTCTCCTGGGCGTCGGCGGCTGATCCAGGTGGGTGGGAGGAGCGGTGGTGCGGGGGGTGGGGGGGTGGGGGGGTGGAGGTTGGCACATAATCGTGGTACGGCTGCATGCTTACGCGTGTACCGGTGCAGGCCATTAGCACACAATCATGGTACAGCTGCACTCATAGGCCTTTTGTGTACAGAAAATTAGTACACAGTCAGGGTACAGCTGCACTCGTAGGCCTTTTGTGTACAGAAAATTAGTACACAGTCAGTACAGCTGCACGCCTAGGCTTGTACCGGTGCAGGACATTGGCACACAGTTACAGTACAGCTGCACGCCTAGCCCTGTTGTATGTCAGGGGGGGCTGTGCAATGCTCGCGTGGAATAATACAATCATTGCGGGGCTTCAGATTCGGAATGTAGTCACCAGTGGTGGGCCTGTTCTGAGACAGATTAGTAGAAATCGTTGTAAACACACAAGTGAACGCATATGCATACAAGATAATAAGTTCAGTAATTTCTTATAAACAATCCGCAAGAAAAAAAGCACACACACACAAAAAAATGATGATAGTCAATAATTTTGTTATTTAACATGTGATTCGCACACACAATTACAGTCTTACTAAATGTTTACAGAACAAGAATGAAATGAAGAATTTGAAGTCAGTGAATTGTCAGCTTGTATTTATGTAAAGGGTAACGAAACTTCTCACGTGCAATTGACCTAGTTTGAGGGTATTGGGGACACTGTTAGGGTTAGCTCAACGCGATCCGGAACTAGTGCGTGTGTGCAATAAATTCTTTTTCTTCTTCCTCTTCCTCTTCTTCTTCTTCTTCTTCTTATTAAGAGTAATTATATAGCACCTATCCCCGGCCATAGACCAAGCTCAAAGCGCTTTACAATCCGCATTTTCGTTTACACAACGATTTGCCTACCTGGGTAGAGCCGACTGAACAGCTGCCTGCTGGCGCTTCATTCAGTCGTTCCCCGTGTCATTCAGCTAATATTGTTCATTCAGTTTAACAACTCTTTGATTCTTTCAATTTTTCACGCAGAGTGCATGCTATGTGTAACGTGCCGTCCACACCAACAGCCAAACTGGCCTTCTCTTCCCGGAAGTTGGTGATGGGAGTTTACGTGTGTGGAAGATGTTCGCGTGCGTTCACACACGGAACCTAGGCTTTATAGTCTCATTCGAAGGGACTATTTGGGAAAGGGAGTCAGAACCAATGCTAACTCCGAGGAAAAAAAAAAAACCTGTGCCGAAACGGCCCGGGTGGAGATTCGGACCCGCAACCCCAGGATCACCAAGATTACTAGTCCGTCGCTCTACCAATCGAGCTATTCCAATCCGAATGTGTGTGTGTGTGCGTGCGTGTGTGTGTGTGTTTGGGTGCGTGTGCGTGCGCGCGCGCCTGTGTGTGAGTGTGCGTGTGCGTGTGTGTGTGTGTGTGTGTGTGTGTGTGTGTGTGTGTGTGTGTGTGTGTGCGAGTGCGTGCGTGTGTGTGTGTGTGTGTGTGTGTGTGTGTGTGTGTGTGTGTGTGTGTGTGTGTGTGCTTCAGTTCACGTCTGTTCACATATGTGATATTAGACAAAGAGAGAGAGAGAGAGATGCTTAAATGTCTGTGACTATGTGAGTGAGTGCATGCTGTGGTTATCTAAGTGCGTATAAATGTCCCTCTAAACATCCGTACAACATACCTGCAAATAATCTTAAAGTAAATGTTTAACTGAGCTACAAGTTGAAGAAGAAAAAACAACATTTAAGGAACACTTTAAATCTGAAAAGACATCAGACAAAGACATGCCCCATAATGGTGGTAAATTAGCTTGAAGAGGTAAACAGTCAAACAGCAGATGCTTGCTGGTTATTCTTTGTTCTCCACAAATACATTTTGCTTCGTTTGTATATTTAGTTTTTAAGGCATCAAGTTTTAAATCTACAGTCCTTCGAATGAGACTATAAACCCGAGGTTCTGTGTGTGAACGCACGCATAATATCTTGCACACACGTAAAATCCCATCACCAACTTTCGGAAGAGAAGGCCAGTTTGGCCGTTGGTGTGGATGACACGTTACACATAGCATGCACCTGCGTGAGAAATGGAAAGAATGAGGAAGTAAGGAAACTGAGTGAAACGATATTGAACGATACTGACTGGATGACACGGGAAACGACTGAATGAAGCGCCAGCTGGCAGCTCTTCAGTCGGCACTACCCAGGTAGGCAGCCCGTTGTGTAAACGAGTGTTGATTGTAAAGCGCTTAGAGCTTGGGCTCTAGCCGAGAATAGGCGCTATATAAAGTATTCATCATCATTATTTTTTTTATTATTATTATTATTATTATTATTATTATTATTATTATTATTATTATTATTATTAAAATATTGAAATGAAATTTCTGTATTGGTCCATATTTTTCACTTGTAAATGAAGAATGCTGTTTACATGTTCATAATCATATGCACAAATCTCGGCATACCGCACATCTGTGATATTTTTGCTTATATGTTTTGGAAGATCACAGAGTAAAATGTTAAACAACAGAGCTATCACAGAGCCTTGTGGAATTCCCATTTGTAATGATTTAAATTCAGAGTACGTATCTTCTACTTTAACTTATAGCTTTCTGTCTTGAACAAATTCTCTGATGTTACAATAAAGATTGCCAGATAGACCTATGTTTCTTCATTTGAATAACAATCTGGCATGCCAAACACTATCGAAAGTTCTTTTAACATTAAAAAAAAAAATGTAAACCAAAGCGCTTTTTCGTTTTGCAAATTGTTTTTTAATTTGTGTGGTTATTTTAAACTATATGATCGATGACTGATCTTCCTTTTCGAAAACCGGCTTGATTGTGTGATATTGCGTCATATTTATCACAATCATATATCAGTCTATTCAGACCTATT
>JADBJO010004222.1:130000-132500 GCA_016801955.1 Conus betulinus | reverse complement strand
AATAAAAAAAAAAAAAAAAAAGACAGTGATGGTAAAACACAGACTGAACGCGCACAATCTCAGAACGGGACTTAAAACTTCTGTCTGTGTAAAATCTGTTTCTGATATGATAAACAGACAAAGATGGTGAAACAGACCCGGGAGTACACGATCTTAGAACCGAGTTTAACTTCTTTCTCGTTAAAACTCCGTTTCATCATCTTCAGTCATCAACGAGATTGCTATATTGTCTCGAGGGGCTTATGTGTCAGTGATGATATCCCTTGAAGTCAGGTTTCTCGATGGTACCTGTAAAGCACCTGTCAACTTTTTGAAGGGTCACTGGGGAACCAGCACACCAAGGAACAAGTCACCAGCTTCTTCCTGTTCCGGTCCGTTGTGTGCCGAGGCTTGAGTGTCTCGCTGCGCACGTTTTCCTTGTCCATCGTGCAGTCTCGTTTTTTGTTTGTTTGTTTGTTTGTTTGTTGTTTTTGTTTTTCGTTTTACCCATCCGTCTGCTTTCTGTTACTAGTCCTCTGGGGGTTGCCGTGCCAGGATTGTTTGGGTCTTGCCACATGACATATGAACTTTTTTTTTTTTTTTTGCTTGACTGATGTCTGCAAATCTTGGTAAGGTGCGATGCACCCGTTGACGATTTGGCGCATTTGTTACGTTGGTGATATGATTTTAAAAAAAAAAAAGGAAAAGCGTTTGAACTGTGAACTCCTATTACCATTTTCATTATTAGTAGTCGGAGTAGTAGTAGTAGTACTTGGGTAATTATTGTTATTATTACCAAGTGTTCTATCGGCGTTGCTGTTATTAAACCCATCTTATATTACTGTCTATATCATCAGTGTTGCTGTTATTATAGACCTCTTATTGTTATTACCATCTACATCATCCGCGTTGCTGTTATTATAGACCTCTTATTATTACCATGTTACGAGATTGCTGTTATTGTAGCCCTCTTATGATTACCATCCATATCATCAGTGTTGCTGGTATTACAGCGCTTTTATTACTACCATCTATATTATCAGTGTTGCTGTTATTATAGCCCCTCTTATTATTATCACCATCTGTGTCATCAGTGTAGCTGTTATTATAGCCCCCTTATTATTACCATCTATATTATCAGTGTTGCTGATATTGTAGCCCTCTTCTTGTTACATCTATGTTGCAGGATTGCTGTTATTATAACCCTCTTTTTATTACCAGGATTGCTGTTATTATAACCTCTTTTTTTTACCATCTGTGTGTCATCAGTGTTGTTGTTATCATATGTTATTATAGCCCTCTTATGATAACCATCTATATTATCATTGTTGCTGATATCATAGGCCTCTTATTGTTACATCTATGTTACAGGATTGCTGTTATTATAGCCCTCTTATTATTACCATCTGTGTCATCAGTGTTGCTGTTATAATAGCCATCTTATCATTACCACCGTATTATCAGTCTTGCTGCTGTTACAGCCATCTAATTATTACCATCTGTACTATCAATGTTGTCATAGCCATCATCATCAATTCTGGTGTTACTCCACACAGCTATCAATGTTGTCATAACCGCCATCATCAATTCTGGTGTTACTATCAATGTTGTCATAGCCGTCATCATCAATTGTGGTGTTACTCCACACAGCTATCAATGTTGTCATAGCCGTCATCATCAATTCTGGTGTTACTATCAATGTTGTCATAGCCGTCATCATCAATTCTGGTGTTACTCCACACAGCTATCAATGTTGTCATAGCCGTCATCATCAATTCTGGTGTTACTATCAGTGTTGTCATAGCCGTCATCATCAGTTCTGTTGTTACTCCACACAGCTATCAATGATGGCATAGTCGTCATCATCAATTCTGGTGTTACTATCAATGATGTCATAGCCGTCATCATCAATTCTGTTGGTACTCCACACAGCTATCAATGTTATCATAGCCGTCATCATCAATTCTGGTGTTACTATCAGTGTTGTCATAGCCGTCATCATCATCATTCTGGCGTTACTCCATACAGCTGTCAATGTTGGCATAGCCGCTATCATCAATTCTGTTGATACTACACACAGCTATCAATGTTGTCATAGCCGTCATCATCAATTCTGGCATTGCTCCACACAGCTATCAATGCTGCCACAGCCGTCATCATCAATTCTGGCATTACTCCACACAGCTATCAATGCTGTCACAGCCGTCATCATCAATTCTGGCGTTACTCCACACAGCTATCAATGTTGTCATAGCCGTCATCATCAGTTCTGGCATTACTCCACACAGCTATCAATGTTGTCACAGCCGTCATCATCAATTCTGGTGTCACTATCAATGCTGTCACAGCCGTCATCATCAAATTCTGGTGTCACTATGAATGCTGTCATAGCCGTCATCATCAATTCTGGCATTGCTCCACACAGCTATCAATGCTGTCACAGCCGTCATCATCAATTCTGGCATTGCTCCACACAGCGGACACTGGCTGCGGAGGAACCCTGACCGGATCTGACGGCGTC
>JADBJO010004222.1:122500-125000 GCA_016801955.1 Conus betulinus | reverse complement strand
GGTCAGACGTTGGCCATCTACCTCGTATCGTCTGCGCCTCTAATCTAAGATGTGTGACCCTTTCTGTGATGCCTGTTGTGGCCTCGCAGTGGTTGCGTGACATTTTTGTTTGTTCTTATTGATGCCTGCTCTCTGTGAATGGCAGATATTCGATGGTGGCAGTCCACAGTCCAGACGCCTTGGTCAGCGGTACTGCGGGTCCAGCATGCCTCCAGTCCTGCAGTCCACGGGACGCATGATGTTGCTGCGTTTCGTCACTGACGGCTCCGTGAATCACATGGGGTTCAGGGCCACCTACCGCTCGCAGCTGATTGGTATGCAGGGGTGGTGGTGGTGGTGGTGGCGGTGGCGGTGGTGGTGGTGGTGGTGGTGTGTGTGTGTGTGTGTGTGTGTGTGTGTGTGTTGGGAGGGGAGGTGGGGTCTGTGGGTGGGTGTGGGAGTCGGGTGGTGTGTGTTTCGTGTGTGCGTGCGTGCGTGCGTGCGTGCGTGCGTGCGTGTGCGTGTGCGTGTGTGTGTGTGTGTGTGTGTGTGTGTGTGTGTGTTGTTGGTGTGTGTGTGTGTTGTTGTGTAAGTGTGTGTGCGTGCGTGTTGGTGTGCGTGTTTTGTTTGTTTGTTTGTACGTGTGTGTGTGTGTGTGTGTGTGTGTGTGTGTGTGTGCGTGTGAGTGAGTGTGTGTGTGTGTGTGTGTGTGTGTGTGTGTGTGTGTGTGTGTGTGTGTGTGTGTGTGTGGGATTTCTGTCCCCTTAGCCTCCAGAAGCTCCTACACCCTTTCATCTTCTTTAGGATTTGCAAATACTGTTTTTTCATTCTTCGGAGGAGATTCAGCGCCTCATGTTTCTCTTCTACAGGATCAAAACCTGTCTCGTTTACTTCCGGCGCCTGCTCTTCCCTCCGTTCTCTCTCTCACTGGAGTTAACACCTGCTCCTCTTGCAGAGGATCTGAGATCCCTTCCTCTTCAGAAGGATCCGACAGTTTTTTTTTCTTCCGGTACCAAAAGATCCAGCACCCTTTCGTCTTCGAGATCAGGCACTCCATGTTTCAGTTTCAGAGGGAATGACTCCCTTTCCTTTTGTGGAGGATCCCACACCTTCTCTTCTTTCAAAGGATCTAGCACCTCTGCCTATTTCAAAGGATCTAAAGCCTCTACCTATTTCAAAGGATCTAAAGCCTCTACCTATTTCAAAGGATCTAAAGCCTCTACCTATTTCAAAGGATCTAGCGCCTCTGCCTGTTTCAAAGGATCTAGCACCTCTACCTATTTCAAAGGATCTAGCACCTCTGCCTATTTCAAAGGATCTAGCACCTCTGCCTATTTCAAAGGATCTAACACCTCTGCCTATTTCAAAGGATCTAGCACCTCTGCCTATTTCAAAGGATCTAGCCCCTCTGCCTATTTCAAAGGATCTAAAACTCCCTCCTCTACCAGAGGGTCGAAATCCCTTCTACCAAAAGGTCCAAACACCTTCTCTTCCTCATCGTTGTCCAAACGATCCAACACCTTTTTTCTCTTTTATTGTGTCTTGTACCTTGCACGTCATCTTCTAAAGGAGCCAAGACGTTCCCTTCCTCTGCCGCGAGAATCCAACAGTTTCTCCGATTCCTCTCTGAATTTAGCAGAAACTTTCTTTCTCTTCTCACTGTCCCAGAGCTTTTGGTTCCTTCTCATCTTCTGCTTAATTAAGCATCAATGCTTTGTATTTCTTTCAAAACCAAACGATCTAACAGCATCTGCAGTCCTTCAACCAAAGGATCCGACAATATACTGGCAGTTCCAAAGATTTCAGCCTTCTCCCTTCCTCTTGCAAACAATTCGGCTTCTGCTTTCCTTTTTGCAAAGGATCCAACAGCTTTCCCTTTCCTCCGTCAAGGAATCTAATGCGTTTGCCTTTCCCGTCCCATGGGATCTATTTCCTTCCATATCGTCTTCCAAAAGGATCTAAACCTTTTCCTTCCGCTTACAAGAATCTAAAACCGTTGTATTTCCTCTTCAAAGGAACTACCCCCTTTTCTTTTCCTTTTCCATAGAATCCAGCACGTTCTCATATTATCGCCCAAAGGATTCGTCACCTTCTGTTCCCTTTTTACAAAGGACTCAGCACGCTTTTCTGTCTTCTTCCGAAGTACACACATTCATTCCTCTGCCGAAGAATCCAGTTATCTCTTTTCCTCTTCCAGAATAATCGAACATTTTCTTTCCCCTTATGAATGATCCCAAACTTTCTCCCCTCTTTCCAATTATCCAATACCCTCTGTCTGGGTTTTTTCCTAAAGGATTCCACACGTCTTTCCTCTTCCGAATGAAACTATTTTATCCTGTCCTCATTGAAAGGATCCAGCACTCCCAAAGAATGCAACAGGTTCTTTCCCCTGGAAAAAAAAATACCTCGCACTTTTTCTTTTTCTTTTCCAAAGGATCTAACTCAATTCACTTTGGCCTGCCATTGGATCCAGCACCTCTTTATTTTATCTCCGAAAGGATCCAATATCTTTTTTTTCTTT
>JADBJO010004222.1:100000-102500 GCA_016801955.1 Conus betulinus | reverse complement strand
CCAGTCCCCACTAAATCTTTGTCCAGCCTTAGTTCCTATAAATACTAGAGACATTTGTGTTATACTTCCAAATAAATTGTTTTGATCACATTTATGGTATGTTTTATATTGGTGAAGATTAATTGTTTTGCTCCTGTTATGCGTTTGAAAAGTTACATGGTTCTGAAATTGATGCCTTCGTTGATGTGTCCTGTTTTTAAAAAACTGTGGACAGATAGGTTCGTTCGTTCGTTCGTTCGTTCGTTCTTCTGTTTAACGTCTGTTCACTTTGAGTGATATTAGACGTGGACAGATAGGTGTGTGGTGTGTGTGTGTGTGTGTGTGTGTGTGTGTGTGTGTGTGTGTGTGTGTGTGTGTGTGTGTGAGTGAGAGAGAGAGAGAGAGAGAGAGAGAGAGAGAGAGAGACAGACAGACAGACAGAGACAGAGAGAGACAGAGAGAGAAACAGATTCCTCTGTTTACAATTTATCATGATTAGAACTAAAATATCATGAGATTAATTTCCTTCGTCGTGTGACACAGCATAAGCCTTGTGAATTGAAGTCCTTTTCAGTGTATATTGCATTTACAATGTTGTGTTTGTTATATTAATCAATTTCTTCACTTTTTGTGCCTCTAGCAGTTGTGTGAAATTAAGTCCTTTGTTTATATGTTGTGCACACACTTTAAAAACATTTTTGCTCGTGTGCTGTATTTTATTCTTTGTATCTGTATTACGTTTGTGGCGTTATACTTGTCGATCAAATTCCTCTTTTAAATGCCTCCCACCTCTGCCACCACCCTTCCCCCGCCACCCTTCCCCCCCCCCCTTCCCACCATCAAGCATGTCAAGAGTTTCTGTCGGTACAAGCAGTACGTTGACATTCTGAAAATTCTGTGCCGGTGTCACGAAAAATTTGACCTCCCTGAATGGTTTAAACTCTCCGTAACGTCCTTTTTGTTCTGTCACACGCTTTGAATTGGGTTTCTTTTTCTTTTTCTTTTTTTCTTTTTTTTTTTTTTTACTTACTTCTACTGTTGTTCTACCTTCACGGTCCAGTTCCGTATTTTTCGTGACAGAAACTCACTTGCTCTTTCTCTCGGATCACCATGTGTAACAGGCCAGCGATTTAGTTGGAATCTGTTGACTTGAAAGTAAAGCACGTGCATACTGTGCAGAGTGAATTATGACTGTCTGTTCGGCGCCGCCCGGCGCCGCCCGTTTGCCTACACGGCCTCTTTACGTTGTTTGTTCTTTTTTTCCTTTTTTTGTTGGATTTGAATAGTTCTCATGAATTTTTACATATAAGTATTTTGGGGTGTGTTTGTGGTTGTTTGTTTGTTTGGGGGGTGTTTGTTTGTTTGTTTGTTTGTTTTTTTTTTTGGGGGTGAGTAATCTGGAAGAGAGAAAAGTAAGCAGATGGTCCCTTTAGTATGGACAAAGTCTCCTCCGTCCCATGACTGGCAATGCAGGCATTATGTCATTACCTAATAAGTCTTTGTGGCTCCGTTTCTGTATCTAGTCTATGGTTTATGTTGAAAAGGAAATTGCTGGTCCCTGTAATATGGCCAGGTCCTACCCGTCCCAAAAATGTCAGTTTAGCCAACATGTTGCTCACAAATACGTCTTTGTGGCACCGTTTCTGTATCTAGTCTTGGTTTATGGTTTCTTTTTTAAAGATGGGATTTTTTCTCCCCATACATATTGTTCACAGCGGCGACAATGGTCTGTATTTTTCATTTCAAGTCTTTGTTCGTATGCTGTGCTTTTTAGCATGAAACTTTTGAAGAAGAAAAAAAAGATCTGCTGTGGTTTTTTCTTCATGTGTTGTGTTCGTAACATCATACTTATGAATGACATTCCTTTGTTCGTGAATTACGTTTCATACACTCTAGGTGAAAGATTAGTTCTGCTTTCGTATTTCAACCTTTACAGCGTATTATTTCAAAATCAGTTCTTTCGTTTGCTGCTTGTCCAGCGGATATCTTGTGAAATGCGTTGATTTGTATGTGTCTTGGGTTTTTTGTACTCCCAGTTCTTATAGAACAGGGAATACTTTACAATGGGAACCAGAGAATGCTGTCTCTTTGTCTGTCTGTGTGTCCATCCATGGTCAAAATGTGTTGCACTCGCTCCAGACAAAACTTCTGGGTCAATGTTTCTGAAAATTTGTAGGTATGTTCATTGTGGGTCACGGATGATGCCCGGTGTTTATTTTACCAGAATAGCCGTTACTAACGGCTATAAATGAAAATTTTACTTAAAAAATCAAGTCCACTAAGGGAAATAACCACCACACCGTCAAGTATTTTTGTTTTTGTTTTTTGGTCTCCCCTCTTGGTACTGGGAGTACATTTATATGTTTTGCATCTTGTTTTTTTTTTTTTTGCGTCAGCTGTACGACGGGCCGAACGCCAGATCCCGGCGAATCGCTCACTTATGTGGACGGTCTCTCCCAGCTAACCACACTTTCCGGGCCTCCAACAACGTGATGTTCGTCAAGATGAGGACCGATGGCTC
>JADBJO010004222.1:85000-95000 GCA_016801955.1 Conus betulinus | reverse complement strand
CTCACCCCTTTCAGATCCATTCAACCCTATTAAACCTTTCCTATCCTTTAAACCATCGTAATTTTGTTTGTTCCGCCCAGCACCCAGTTCTGTGAGATTAGTGACTGTTCGTTCTTCGCTTTCGTTGTCCTTGAATGTTATTCGTCCTACCTGAAGAAGAACAAACAGGTCGAAACGCGTTGCGCGTGTTTTGTGATTTATGTATTCTTTCGTTCGCGTAGGCGCAGTCATTCTGTCTTTGCTGTTTGTTTCAATTTCTGAGACTGCCGTCACTGCGCTTTGAAACCAGCTCTTTCCCTGTCCTGTCGAACCGTGCTGACTCTTCCAAAACCGCCCCCTGACTTCGATAACCCTGCTCATCGGCCTGTTCAGCCCATGTTAACCCCTTTTGCAGCATGTTCAACCTGGAGTCCAGCAGCGACTGCAGCAACGACTACGTGGAGATCCGAGAGAACAACTCCACGGGGGCTCTGCGGGGCCGCTACTGCGGTTCCAACCCGCCCAGCAACCTCACCGCCGTCGGCTCCATGTGGATCAAGTTCCGCTCCAACAACCAGACCACCGGACAAGGCTTCCGCGGAGTCTGGAATGCAGGTGTGTGTGTGTGTGTGTGTGTCGCTCGGTTGGCCGTGTTTTGGTCCTGGGTGGTAGTCTTTCGTATCATGAGGTCGGATGGCTTGGGGGCGGTGGGGGGGGGGGGGGGGGGGGGAAGGAAGGTGGGGGTGTGGGGTGGGGGGGGGGGTGTTCTTGGAAATCACGTGCTTGTTATTTTCCTCTTTCCTTCGTTGTTTTCGGCGCTGCCTGACACGTCAAAGTTCCCATGGTGATTGGTGTGTGACTGGGGGGATGTTGCAGTGTACGGTGGCGACCTCTACGGCAACAGCGGCCAGGTCACGTCCCCCAACTATCCCAGGTCCTATCCGCACAGCATCAGCGTGGCCTGGAAGATCACCGTCAGCGCGGGGATGGCGGTTCAACTCTCCTTCGGCTCCATGGACATTGAGCAATCGTCGGTTGACCCTGCCTGCCCCTACGACGGTGTCAGGGTGAGTGGGGTGGGGGGTGGTGGAAGAGGAGAACAAAGAAGGGAGGGGGAATGGGGGGGGGCGTGGGAAGGGGGAGAGAGGCTAAAGGGGAGGGGGAAGAGGGTGGGTCGTTTCTGTGAGAGGTGGGTTGTGGTGGTACAACTCCACTTTTAGCTTCATCGGTGTTGAGCAACCCTCGATTGACCTGCGTCTGCCAGGGTGTCTGACTGACTGAGTGGGAAGGGAGAGGAGAATGAGGGGAGAGGAGAGGGAGGAGCAGACCTGTCTACCCATACGATTTCGCCCTGTCTGTTTGGTGTGCTCATACTTGGCAAAAAAAATACAATGAATACGACGAACTGAAAACAACCAAACAAAAAAAAAAAAAAAAAAAAAAAGAAAAGGGATCTCGAGATGAAGTTCTTGAGCGGCTGTTGCGTTTGCGGTATGTGACCATTATATATTATGCTTGTGCAACATAACCGATGAGCGACAACTCTCGCTAACTGGGGCATGCGAATTCCGGTCTGGATGACGTTGGAACAATAGCTGGAATTAAAAGCCCTGAAATACCCCCCCCCCCCCCCCCCCCAATAAATAAATTAAATAAATAAATAGAAAAAAATAAGAAAAAGAGGAAAAAAAAAAAGACATGACAGATTCTGAATTTGTGGCAAGAATATGCCGATGAATCAGATTTGAAAGCAATGTGTACTTGAGGAACTTTTCTGATGGTAAGTACCGTAAAGATCAGGTCTCCCTCTGCTGTCAGCCCTCTGCTGTAATGCATTCCCCCCTTTTCCCCCTCCGCCTTTACAAAGATTTGGAACATTTCTCTACACATTTTGCAGAACGTACATTCATTTTAGTTTGAAAAGTACACCAGCAGCAGTTTGGGGGGCAAGCACGTCTGGAGGAAGGGTGGGGTGTGGCTTTGGTAGTTTGTGGGTGGTGGTGGTGCAACTCTCCTTCAGTTCGATCAGCAGTGAGAGGTCCGTGGACGATCTGCCTGTAGACTGATGTGGGGTGAGTTTGTATGTGTATGTGTATGTGCTGTGGGGGGGGGGGGGGGGGGGGGTTAGAGTAAAAGGGCGGGGGGAAATGAAGGAGGGAACAGGGTATATTGCCATGGGTGAGGGGTGAGGAGATTGTGCGTTTGATATTTACATCTTTATTTATTTGTGTATCCCTTTGTTGATGTAATCCCACTCTGCAGATTGCAGCATCTAGTTACTGGATAGCCGTGCCCTTTTGTTTAACCCAAGGATACCTGGACACAGAGAGCTAGCTATCAATAATCGATCCCCATGGGCCAAGCAACCTGAGGGAAATGCCCGCACACTCTGGTAGTGTCCAGTTGTGGCCGTTAACGATTCAACATTCGCAATGCAACAGATGGTCAGGCTCAACGCACACGGCCATCGGATGCATCGCATGCGCAGCAGCAAGTTTCAGACGTGTCACCCTTATGTACGAGTTCGCCACTTCCCATATCAGCGCTAACCCTAAAGACGCTGTCATTAAGGAATCATTGGCGAAGGTCAGACCTCTGTTCTGACTGTACCGCTTATGTTTTGGGACCCGATGAGGACTGCAGACTCCACCCCTTGTCGCGCCTTGATGGGAAGAACCCGGCGCTGGTGCTTGATACTGTCATCTAGCGCACCTTGTGGGAGGGTGTTTGATGCCGTCATCTAGCGCACCTTGTGGGATGCCCCCTAGGCGTCCCGCACCCTGTGTGAACACAGCGCTGGCTTTCACGGGTGCTGATTGGTTTGGCAGTCGAGGACAGCCTCAGAGTCCCGGTGTCACCTTCAGGTGCATCTCTCTTCTTCCACTGACGAGTCCTTGCTAAGTCACAGATACGGGTACGGATACAGGATACTTTTATTCAATAGAAGCCATTGTTCCTAAAGGGGTGCAACAAAAAAAATGCCCCCCCCCCCCCCCCCCCCCCCCCCCCAAAAAAAAAAAAAAAAAAAAAAAAACCCGTAACATAACTGATCAAACTTGATATATTAAACAAACAAACGAGAACGTAGCTTAAAACGCTTTATATATAGATACATGGACCTATTCCAGGTTGTTCTTTGATTATTTGACACTAGAAGTAAGCCCAGACACAAGAGTCACAGTCACCACTAAGTCACAGAGCGAGCGTGACCGTCTCTAGTCCATCCAGCGACAATCTACACATTGGCACTGAAGACCTGGATAAATTCGTCACGGGGAGGACCTCGACAGGGGATGTCGCCACAAGAGCGGGGCTAGAAGGATCACGGAACTGGAGACTTGTTTCATCCTTTCCATCATCATCAGCGCGGACGTGAATGATTTTGACGATGCCGCGGAGTTCCACTCTGGTCCAAGACGAAGGCCAGGGCTGTTCTTCACACTTCCACGAAAAACTCCGGAGTCAGGCAGGTCCTAAACGGACAGACGCCTGCGCTGCTGGTCGGGATTAGAATCTGAGCAACACCCCCGTAGATACTCGACCATGGAGTGAATGAAAACTCGATTGTGTGGAACTTGCCACGCCCGCGAAGCCCAGGAAGTATACATTTGCGGGTGGGTGGTTATCGACCTTGGGAAAACCTGAAGAATATGCCACGGAAGGGAAGTAGTAAATCGTCAGTGCACGCGGTCTCCCGAACCGCAGCCCAGGACGCCATGGTGCTATCATTTATTATTATTTTCATTATCATTATCATCATCATTATTATCATTAGATTATCATGATTATTTATTGCTATAATTATTATTGTTATCATTAATGTTGACGTTGTTGTTGTTTCAATGATGGTTTCAGATCCGTAACGGAGGTCTCAGCACCAGCGCCCTGCTGGGCCGTTACTGCGGCAGCGACATCCCCAGCACCCCCATCATCTCCACCTCCAACGTGGTCCGCGTGGAGTTTTACACACCGACTCTTCCATCAACGGCAACGGTTTTCAGCTGACCTGGCAGGCCGTTCCTGGAGGGGGGAACCTGCCCAACACTACCACCAACACCACGGGTAAGGGGGGAGGGGGGGGGGACCAGACTGGATGGTACCTCGAGGTGTCACGTTCACACCCACCTACCGTTACGTGTCAGACATGGAATGACCCACCACAGGGCAGTGCGTGGAAGGGTGATGGGTGGGGGGGGGGGGGGGCAGCTTACTCCACACCAAACCATCAGAACGGCAACACGTTAAGATAGGGGCAGCGGAAATAGGAATTTTTTTTTTTTTAAACTTCGGGTACCAGCGTGGTTCGAACTCGCAAACTTTTGACTGTGTGACCTCGATGTTTTTTAACTAGCTGAGCCAATGAGGCACCCAAACCTGGGTTGTTGTTGGCTTTTTTCTTTCTTTCTTTTTTGGCTTTTTTCTTTCTTTCTTTTTTTTTTTTTCTAGTCCTGTTTAAGCGCCCTCTCAGTACAGCTAGAACTAGGTTCAGCTGACGAACGGCCTCGCTGTAAGTTGTCCAGGACGGGTCGTGGCGTTCCCTCCCACCACCAACGTGAGAGGGGACAACTCAGACCTGGTTGTTCTTTCTTTCTTTTTTTTTTCTTTCTTCCTTCCTTTTTTCTTTCCATCTCTTTCTTTGTCTCTTTCTTTCTCTCTCCTCTCTTTCTTTCTTTCTTTCCTTCTCTCTTTCTTCCTTTCTTCTTTTCCTTTCTTTCTTTTATTCTTCCCCTTCCTTCCTTTCTTTCTTTCATTCCTTTCATTCATTTCTTTCTTTCTTTTTTTCTTTATCCTTCCCCCCCCCCCCCCCCCCCCCCCCCCCCCCCCCCCCCCCCCCCCCCCCCACCCCCCCCCCCCCCTTTGTTTTTGTGCTATTCCAGTTTCAGCATCTTCTCAACAGAGCTTTTCTTTCTTCTCATAAACTAGCTCACAATAAACTAGAACAAGCCAAACAATACACAAAACGCACCCCGCGCTCAAGAGCTCGCGCCAGGTCCACAAGCCGCGCTGTCAGACTCCCTCTCCACTCCTCACCCATGTCTTAAACAAGAACGATAACTGGGTAAAAAAAAAAAAACCACTGGCATCGAAAAACACATGTGACACTGCTGGTTAAAAGAAGAAAAAAAAAGAAGCATCGGTACATACATGTCTATAGTACTAAAGTGTGTGTGTGTGTGTGGGGGGGGGGGGGGGGGGGGGTAAAGTATTCAGTTTTGATTTAAAAGAGCGCAGACGGCAGAGTATTGGAGCTGGTGCGGAAGATTGTTCCAAACAAAGGGGGGCCTATTAAAAACGCAAATGAACGCTGTCCTGAAATTTTTTTTTAGCACGTGCTATCCCAGCTTCCGCTCGGTCGTAGCTGACTTCACTTTCAGATCGCTGTCTCACCACCTGTTGCCGTTGCCGTCCATCCCCTCCCCCCACTCCATTCTGCCCCTCCTCCCTGCCCCCCCCCCCCCCCCCCCTCCGCTGCCAAGACTCTCTCTCTCTCTCTCTCTCTCTCTCTCTCTCTCTCTCTCTTTTCTTTCTTTAGTCTGTCCGTCTGTCTGTGTCTGTCTGTCTCTCTCTCTCTCTCTCTCTCTCTCTCTCTCTCTCTCTCTCTATCTCTATATATATATATATATATATATATATATATATATATATATATATATATATCGCTCTCTATCTATTTATCACACATACGCGCGCGCACCATGCACGCGCACACACACACTCACACACACACACACACACACACACACACACACACACACACACACACACACACACACACACACACACACACACACACACACACACACACACACACACACACACACACACAGCTGCACCCCGGGTTCGTCCTATCGTCGCCTATGTCAGCTGTTCAAATGGAGTGTACGTCTAGGTCAGATCAGCTGGAGGGAGCAGGGGTGGCCGACATCAAGCAAGAACACTTGCTTGGCTATCACATTTCGCGAGTTTGAACCTAAACCATCAAAATTAGGGTGTTCTCTGTCCGTTTTGAACTTGTTGTCGTCCTGGTGGTGTTCGACAACTTCCTCCCTCCCCCCCCCCCCCCCCCCCCCCCCCCCCTTCTTCTCTCGATGTTGATACCTCTGCATCTAAAGGGAGACAAGTGAGCAAGCCACTGTATCGGTGTCATCCACAAGCGTATGGAGAGACACAAGTGAGCAAACCACTGTATCGGTGTCATCCACAAGCGTATGGAGAGACACAAGTGAGCAAACCACTGTATCGGTGTCGGTGTCATCCACAAGCGTATGGAGAGACACAAGTGAGCAAGCCACTGTATCGGTGTCATCCACAAGCGTATAGAGAGACACAAGTGAGCAAGCCACTGTATCGGTGTCATCCACAAGCGTATGGAGGGACACAAGTGAGCAAACCACTGTATCGGTGTCATCCACAAGCGTATGGAGAGACACAAGTGAGCAAGCCACTGTATCGGTGTCATCCACAAGCGTATGGAGGGACACAAGTGAGCAAACCACTGTATCGGTGTCATCCACAAGCGTATGGAGAGACACAAGTGAGTGAACCACTGTATCGGTGTCATCCACAAGCGTATAGTGAGACACAAGTGAGCATGCCACTCTTGCTTTGGCCGCTGGTTCTTCCTGCCATTCCCAAGCAGGCTTACCGAATTGGACGATTCGCGTTGCCCCACATGTATGTGTTCACACACACACACACACACACACACACACACACACACACATACACACATGCACGCACACACACACACACACACACACACACAACACACATATATATATATATATATATATATATATATATATATCCCCGATCAAAGTCCACCTCATCTTCTCATACGGGCAGGACCATGTGGTTTCAAAGGGCCAGAGGTTGAACAGGGAACCTTTCTGACCTATCTTCAGCCGTGACTTTAGTGCCCCATGCACCAGGACTGGTACCGTGCTCTAAGAGGCTGGAAGAACTGCCGACATTGAACGCAGTGCACGTGAGACTGGCAACCCATGTTCTCTGCTCGGCGCACCTGCGGCACAAAACTTTGGATGACACTAGGACTTAGCACACACACAAATGTCTAAGCAGCTTCGCTTCTAATTCAGCTTCTTTCATTTTTTGTCCACTTGGTCAATATCTGGATGACACTAGGACTTAGCCCACACAAATGTCTAAGCAGCTTCGCTTCTAATTCAGCTTCTTTCATTTTTTTTTTTTTTTTTTTGTCCACTTGGTCAACATCTGGATGACACTAGGACTTAGACAACACAAGTGTCGAAGCAACATGGCCTCTAATTCAGCTTCTTTCAGTTTTATGACCACTTGGTCAACATCTGGATGACACTAGGACTAGCCAACACAAATGTTTAAGCAACATGGCCTCTGATTCAGGTTCTTTCGGTTTACGTCCATTTAGTCAACATTTAACTCGTTTGGACCGAAGTCCACACGAATTATAAGCAGGAAAGAAGCTGAAATCGGCGACAAGATTTCTCACAGTTTGGGTTTTTTTTTCACATTTTTATTCAAAAGATTAACAATAAACATGATATAGACATTTCCAGAAAGAGAATTGAACAGTATCTACAACAAGTTTCATACATCATACTTTTTTTTTAAATGTATTCATCAGGGTTTTATTTTTCCCACATGAATGACGGAAAAAAAAAAAAAAAAAACACATGTAGCAAGAGACAGACAGACAGACAAGATAGGACAAACAGAGAGATATGCAGACAAACTAAATGTAGTGCAAACTTGAGATAAACTTAGACTGTGCAGATACTTAAATTAAAAAAAAATAGGGACATAGGCCACCCAAGAAACCAGGAATTTTTCCTAATTCAACTCAACAGATTTCTCAGAGTTAGTCTCCCACAACGTCACGCGTTTACGCGAAGTTTTGTGCCGTGTGTGAACGGTGCAGGAAGATGGATGGATTGTGTGTGTCGAGGGTGTGTGCGCTTCGAGGGACGGACGGAGTCCGATGTACTTTGGGTTTCAGGGTGCGGAGGGATGCTGATGGCTGGGCTGTCCACCCAGTACCTGCAGTCTCCCAACTACCCGGATAACTACCCCAACAGCCAGCGATGCGCGTGGACCGTGTTTGCGGGCCAGCAGGGGATGAGGGTGTGGGCCAACATCACCGATATCGACCTGGAGGCGCATGGCACCTGTCTCTATGACTACGTCCGCCTCCAGGAATCATGTGAGGAGAGAGCGAGAGAGAGAGAGAGAGTGTGTGTGTGTATGTGTGTGTGTGTGTGTGTGTGTGTGTGTGTGTGTGTGTGTGTTTGCCTCTGTGCGTGGTTGTCCATGTGTGTTTGTTTGCCTGTGTGTGTGTGTGTGTGTGTGTGTGTGTGTGGTTTCTATGGTTTTGCAATACGAAGATTTTTTTTTTTTTTTACGCTGTTTCGCTTTGTATTAATTTTGTGGTGTCTGTGATTTCTGTAACGAAAACCCGTTGTTGCTCTTGTTCTTGTAACTGCATTTGTGATGTCTGTGAGTTGCTTTATCATAATCGTCGTTGTAACTGTAGCTTTAGTATTTGCGGTTTCTGTGACTTGCATTACAATAATCGTTGTTGTGTTGTATTTGTCTTTTAAGTCATCTGCATCACAAGAGTCGTTGTTGTTGCCGCTGTCTGTAGTTTCCGGGAGTTGCTTTACCATAATCGTTGTTGTTGTTGTTGCTGTACCATTGTGTTTGCAGTTTCTGCGGTTTGCATTGTGATAATCAGTGTTGTAGTTTTGTATTTGTGGTTATTGTGGATTGTATCGCAATGACCATTCTTGTTGTTGTAGATTTGAATTTGTGCGTGTGTGTGTGTGTTTTTTTTTTTTTTTTTGGTTAATTGCATTAGATAATGGGATGTTGTTGTTGTTGCTTTGTATCTATGGCTCCTGTGATTTGCGTTACGATACTTGTTGCTGTTGTTGTTGTTGTTGTTGTTGTAGCTTTGTATTTGTGGTTTCTGTGGTTAGCCTTACAAGAATCGTTGTTATTGTTGTTGTTGCTATAGTTTTGTATTTGTGGTTTCTGTGGTTCGTATTGCCATGATCATTATTGTTGTTGTTCTTGTTGTTGTAGCTTTGGATTTGTTTGCCTCACGATAATCGCTGTTGTTGTTGTTGTTGCTGTTGTTGTAGCTTTGAATTGTTTGCCTCACGAAAATCGTTGTTGTTGTTGCTGTTGTTGTAGCTTTGTATTTGTTTGCCTCACGGCAATCGTCGTTGTTGTTATTGTAGCTTTGTATTTGTTTGCCTCGCGATAATCGTTGTTGTTGTTGTTGTTGTTGTTGTTGTTGTTTAGCGCGTTGTGTTTGTGGTTTTCATGGCGATGATCATCGCTGTTGTTGTTGCTGTGCAGCATCAAGGAGCTGGGGCAAGTACTGTGGTATCACTCCCAACACTTCACCCATCCTCACGTACAGCGGGAGTCTGATGGTGACCTTCGTCTCCGATAGATCCCGAACCCGCCGCGGGTTCCGGCTGGCTTATAAAGCAGGTCAGTGTAGCCTGGATGTGGGTGTGGTGGACAGAGGAGGAGAGTGGTGGGGGATAGGATGGGGGGGGGGGGGGGGGGGTTGTGTGGTATGTGTGTGCGTGCTTTTATTATCCATGTTTGTGTACGTTGTGTGTGTTGTGTGTGTGTGTGTGTGGTGTGTGTGTGTGTGTGTGTGTGGTGTGTGTGTGTGTGTGTGTGTGTGTGTGTGTGTGTGTGTGTGTGTGTGTGTGTGTGTGTGTGTGTTGTTGTTGTTGTTGTTGTTGTTCGGGTGGTGATGGTGGTGGTGGTGGTGGTGTACTCACATGGCATTCTGTTGTGAGGGTGATGTTGCGTTGCATGCAGTACGTTGTGTTGTTGTTGTTTGCTTTGCGTTGTGTACATAACGCCGTATGGTGTGGTGTTTGCTTGTGTGTGTGTGTGTGTGTGTGTGTGTGTGTGTGTGTGTGTGTGTGTGTGTGTGTGTGTGTGCGTGTGTGCGCGCGCGCGCGTGTGTGTGTGTGTGTGTGTGTGTGTGTGTGTG
>JADBJO010004222.1:70000-80000 GCA_016801955.1 Conus betulinus | reverse complement strand
AAATAGTGTATAATGTGATAAAGACAAAGAGGTAAATAGTGTATAAGGTGATGAAGACAAAGAGGTCAATGGTGTATAAGGTGATAAGGAAACACAAAGAGCTAAAATGGTGTATGAGGTGATGTAACAGAAACACAAAGAGGTCAATGGCGTATAAGGTGACACAGAAACACAAAGAGGTCAATGGTGTATAAGGTGACACAGAAACACAAAGAGGTCAATGGTGTATAAGGTGGAAAAGAAACACAAACAGGGGAGTAGCGTGTAATAAAGGTAATAAAGACACATATGCAGGTGAATGGTGTATAAGGTGACAGAGAAACACAAGCAGGGTGAACGGCGTATAATGTGATAAACAAACATAAGCAGGTGAGTAGCGGATAAGGTGATAAACAAACATAAGCAGGTGAGTAGCAGATAAGGTGATAGAGAAACACAAGCAGGAGAGTAGCAGATAAGGTGATAGAGAAACACAAGCAGGTGAGTAGAGGGATAAGGTGATACAGAAACACAAGCAGGTGAATGCCTTTGCTGCTGCCGACGCGCGCTGTCTCAGTATTGGAGAAGATTGTGTACAAGATCCGAAAAAAGACTGAAAGGGGGGTTTAACTCGGATATTTGGATTGATAGTCGCTTGGAATAGAAAGTAGGAGTCAAACTCTAATTGATAACAGGTTGAAACGAAAACAACAAAAAAACGAATGTTGACATTCTGAGCCTAGGTACTCTTTGTTTTCGTTTTCTTTTTCAACTTATTTTTGTTTTGTCTTGTATTTTGATGCGTTTTGTTTTCGTTTCCTCTCGCCCTGCCTGCCCAAAAAAAAAAAAAAAAAAAAAAGACCGGTTTGATCTTCGGTGTTTGCGTTCGTTTTGCAGTCCAGTATCTGAACACTGAGTTTGTTGTGTGGTTGATAAACCAAGCTTAACAGCTAGCGACCGTATGCTGACCTGGCCGCGTCTGCGTGGAAAACGGTCGTTTCTCAATTCTATCACGTTTTTGATTAGGTGTACATTTTGTGGATAGTCGTCTTGCAGTATGTTTCTTATTTCCTTTTCAGAACTGGACCTGGTGGTTTGTGTGTGTGTGTGTGTGTGTGTGTGTGTGTGTGTGTGTGTGTGTGTGTTTGTTTTGTTTTGCTTTTCGTCAATATGTTTCATCCTGATCAAAGATTTACGGATAAAAGATTTGTAACGAATTTTCTGGGGTATTTTTAGAAGGTGTATTTCAAAGGTTGTGTGTAATCAGTTTTTTTCGTTTGTTGGTTTTGTTTGTTTGTGGTGTTCTTTTTTTTAAACTTGTGAGTTGACTTCAACGAGGTGACAGCCCAGACATGGCCCTTTGCGGTCGGCTGGGCTATAAAGCAGCATTTATCTTACCATTCTGACCTATTTCGTGGCGGTTGTTCTGAAAGAACCCTATGACTGTGTTCAGCTGTGCCATGATAAAACTCGAACTGAAGTGGGATCGATAAACCTCAAATCCCTTCTTGCCATGGACGTCCTTGATTAAACCATCGCCCACAATGCACGCACACACACACACACACACACACACACACACACACACACACACACACACACACACACACACACACACACACACACGTGCGCGCGCGCATGCACACACGCACACACACACGCACGCACGCACACACACGCACGCACGCACGTACGCACGCACGCACACGCGCACACACACACACACACACACACACACACTCTCTCTCTCTCTCTCTCTCTCTCTCTCTCTCTCTCTCTCTCTCTGTGTCCTTCACACACACACACACACACACACACACACACACACACACACCCTAATCGATCCTTTTCTTTAAATTTCAAACCAGGTGTATGTACGACTACATCGAGCTGCGGGACGGGGGCACCGTCAACTCGCCTTCACTGGGCCGATTTTGCGGGGGCACCTTGCCCAGCTCCGTCACATCCACGGGCAACGTCATGTACGCTCGTTTCCGGACCGACGGAAGCATCGACAACCCTGGCTTCAGGGCTCAGTACAAATATAGGTCAGTGAGAGTGATCGGACAGGGAAAGTCCTGTTGACAGTGGGAAAGACTACAACTTTGGATTCTCTCTTGATGGCACATGATACATTATGGCGAAAGCTTGGCTGTGTCTGGAGTGGCACTGTCTTCATCTGTCCGTGGGCAGGGTGGTTGGGTCTGTGGGGTGTGCTCGACAGCTGGAGGGTGTTTTTTTTTTTTTTTTTGCCGGAGGGCTCTGCAGTCATGAAATACGGCTGGTACACCCATGGGGATGTTACTTTAAGGCTGTTGTGAGTTGCATCCTGTAGTCTGATTTACCTCTGTTCAGGAGCAGTTATGTCCCTTGATATCTAAATGGAGTGTCCTGCGCGTGCCTGTACCCATTGTCAACACAGCGCAGGCTTCCAAGGGTGGTACAGGACTGCTCTAAAGGCTGGTGAAGACAGCGCTTTTCTGGGTCCTCCCCAGCACCTTCGGGTGTTTCTTTTTTCTTTTTTTTTTTCTTCTAGGTCAGTGAGAGGATCGGACTTGGCTGTGCAAAGCTTGTTCATTCGTCCGGGCAGGCCTCGTTCTGTGGTAAAAGGACTTCTGTTCATTCCTCTCCTCTCTTCTCTCCTATCCTCTCTTCTCTCTCTCTCCTCTCTCTCTCTCTCTGTATCCGTATAGGTCCTCTCCTCTCTCTCCTCTCTCTCTCTCTCTGTGTATCCGTATTCCCCCCTCTCTCCATCCTCCTCTCTCCTCTCTCCATCTCTCTCTCTTCTCTATCTCTCTCTCTCTCTCTCTCTCTCTCTCTCTTTAGATCTCTCTCTCTCTCTCTCTCTATCTCGTATTTCATCTCCTCTCTCTCTCTCTCTCTCTCTCTCTCTCTCCTCTCTCTCTCTCTCTCTGTATTGTGTGTGTGTGTACCGTATTCCTCTCTCTCTCTCTCTCTCTCTCTCTCTCTCTCTCTCTCTCTGTATCCGTATCCTCTCTCTCTCTCTCTCTCTCTCTCATCTCTCTCTCTCTCTGTATCCGTATTCCCCCCCTCCTCCTCTCTCTCTCTCTCTCTCTCTCTCTCTCTCTCTCTCTCTCTCTCTCTCAAAGAACACTCTCACACACACACACACACACACACCACACACACCACACACACACACACACACACACAGCCGTGCAGGTCGTGTCTGTGGAATAAACGAGATCGTTCCCTCAAATGATGTTTTTCAGCCGCTTTAAATGTTTTTGCACAGCTTCCTGATACAAACAGCGGGAAATAGCGAACGTTTCACAGAAATGAACCCACATCATGTTGATATGGATCCGCGGTGCAGACTCGGATAAAAGGGCACACAAATACTACAAAGTTCCTGTTCGAATTCTTGGTAACTGTTTATGACGTGACGCATTTTCGTGGAAGTCGGAACTTTCCGATGATATAAACGTTGGCATTTTTAAAAATTTTCTTTAGCTCGTTTATGACGTGGCGTGTTTTCTTAGATAATCAGAATTTCTGTGGCTCGTTTAAGAAGAAAAGAGTACTAGCACGTGGAGAAAATAACTCTTTCAGTCTATACCTACGATCATTTCTCCTTTGGCAGAGACTTTTTTTTTTTCTCTCCCGTAAACTGACTTGTTCACACTCAAAGAAAAAGATCAAATAAACAAATGAAAGCCTAACGTAGATTCCAATTCATTTCGGTCGTGTTACATCAAGCACACACTCTTCTTTTGTTGTTTTGTTTGTTTTGTTGTTGTTGGAACCATCCTGTCCCCAAAATTCCCTTTCACCAGTTCATTCCTTCCTTCCTTCCTTCATTCATTCATTCATTCATTCATTCATTCGCTCATTCACTCATTCATTTTCTCTGTCTATCTGTGGGGATATATCACCAGAAAGCATTGAAACATCCTTTCTCCTAAATTCGCTTCCGACAGCTTACTCCAGTTCATTCATTCATTCATTCATTCATTCATTCATTCATTCATTTTGTCTATGGGGGGTCGTATCACCGGAACGCACTGAAACATCCTGCCCTCTGAAGTTCTCTTCCAACAGTTCTGTTATTCATCCATCCACCCATTCATTCTTTCATTCATCTTGTCTGTCTGTCCGCCACGTGCGGGCGTGGTTTCACCGGAACGACTGAAGCCATCATGCCTCCTTAATTCCCTTCCGACAATTCATTCATTCATTCACTCATGCATTCATTCATTCACTCATGCATTCATTCATTCATTCATTCTTTCATTTGTTCATTTTCTCTGACTGTCTGTGGGGATTATATCATCGGAACGCACGGAAAGCATCCTATCTCCTAAGTTCGCTTTCAACAGTCCATTCCAGCTCATTCATTCATTCATTCATTCATTCATTCATCATTCATTCATTCATTCATTCATTCCTTCCTTACGAAGGTCGTATCACAGGAATGACTGAAGCCGTCCTGCCGCCTTAATTCCCTCCAAACAATTCATTCATTCATTCATTCATTCGTTCATTCGTCATCATTCATTCATTCATTCACTTGCTCTGTCTGTCAGCCACCTGCGGAGGTCGTATTAGCGGAATGAACGGAACCATCCTGTCCCCAACTACCCCTCTAACTACGATGCCAACACCAACTGCTCGTGGTACATCAACGGGCAGACGGGGCACTACCTGACCTTCACCTTCAACGCCTTCTCGCTGGAGACCTCCACTAACTGCAGCAACGACTATGTCGTGGTGCGAGAGTTCAACGAAACTGGTGAGAGGTCCCCGATTTTTTTTTTTTTTTTTTTCTATTCTGGAATTTCTCTGATATTCAACAAATCCCGAATTTCATGGAAACAAAAACCAGAATTTCGAAATTTTTGGTTTGAAATGAGGGAGTTGGGGTGGTGAGGGGGGGGGGGGGGGTATTTTTTGAATAGAGACGATCGATGATTGCAGAATAAAGCCCATATGATATTTTGTTGATGTGGGCAAGTGAATGTATATGGAACCTACATTGTTTTTGTAAACCCCATGTTTGTCAACTGAAACATAAGTGTGTATGTATGTGGGGGGGGGGGGGGGGGAGGTGGTGGTGGTAAGAACCATTTCCAGTCAAATGTTCACTCTTCATATCCCCCTCACACACACACACACACACACACACACACACACACACACACACACACACACACACACACACTGACTAACTGAAACCACTTTATTGTCATTAACTCATGGTTGTACTCACACACACACACACACACACACACACACACACACACACACACACACACACACACACACACACAGAGACACACACCCGTCCGTTCATCCCCTGGTTCCTGAATTTGGACTTGCAGAAGGTTTTTTACCGCTGTGGGTTTTTGGTGAAGGAAGGACGGTGGTGATTGTCCGGGTTCTAACAGCTGGGGGTGTCTCGTGCCGACTGGTTAGTTGGTTGGTTGGTTGGTTGGTTGGTTTAGGTTCGGAACTGCTTCGCCCCAGCTGTGGCAGCAACATCCCCACCACCTTCGACACCGCGGACAGTTACGCCTACGTTCAGTTCGTGTCCAATGGCAATGCGCAGTTCTCCGGCTTCAACCTCACTTTCCAGGCCAGCTTAGAAGGTGAATTGAGAACCCTGTAAAGAGAGAGAGAGAGAGAGAGAGAGAGAGAGGGTGGGAGAGAGGGAGAGAGAAAGGGGGGAAGGGAGGGAGAGAGAGACAGACAGACAGACAGAGAGAAAGGGAGAGAGGGGTGAGGGGGCAGAGAAGAGAGAGAGGGAAAGGGGAAGAGAGAGAGAGAGAGAGAGAGAGAGAGAGAGAGAGAGAGTGTGAGAAAGGGAGAATGTGTGTGTGTGGTGTGTGTGTGTGTGTGTGTGTGTGTGTGTGTGTGTGTGTGGTGTGTGTGTGATGGAAAGTATGCCCGCAAATGCTTACACACGACCGCAAAGATAGTGGTAAAGAAAGATGTACACGCGTGCATATGCACGCATGCACCCACCCACCCACGCACGCAGGCACGCACACACACACACACGCACACCCACACTCACGCACGCACGCACGCACGCACGCACGCACGCACGCACGCACGCACACACACACCACACACCACACACAACACACCACACACACACCACACACTCTCTCTGGTTCTTAGTGATGAAAAAAATTACCAGGCAAAGAGTGTCGTCATTGTCGTCATCAGAATTGTTGTGTCTCAAACTCTTCATCATGGCTGTAAGTAATTCTCTCTCTCTCTCTCTCTCTCTCTCTCTCTCTCTCGCTCTCGCTCTTTCGTGAAGAAAAGCCAGGTGACACTGAGTGTCCTCATAATTTTTTTGTCATCTTGATGGATGTGTGCTTCAGCAGTTCACCACGGTTGTGATTATTATCACGGTGGCTGTGGTTCAACTGTTCAATGTGGTTGTTATCATCATCATCATGGTTGTAGGTCAGCCCTTCGTTCAAGAATGTAAGAATTATTGTTACTGCCGGTTGTCAGCTAGTCGTCCTCATTATAATTATCACAACTGCTTCACGTCAGCTTCTCATGACATGTTATTTATTATCAGTGCTGCAATGGGTCATCTCCTTATCTTCATCATCTTTGTCATTTGTACATCGCTACTTGGTATCAGCTCCTGGTCACCGTTATTACTCTTGTGTCATCGTGGCTGTCGTCTTTATCATCGATTCTCTTATTATCATCGTTGCTTTGTGTGTTAGCTTCTTATTTTCGTATTTTTTCACTACCGTCGTGGTTTGTGATGCTCTTTTATTGTCTTTATTATTTTCATTGTTATTTCGTATCAGTTTCGTCTTTTCTTGATTATTGTCATTGTGGTTGACGTTATTGTTTTCAGTAATACCGTCGTTGTTTCGTGTCATTTCTCGTCATCTTTGTTACCATTGTCACCTTTGCTGTCATACTGAATATGTTTGTTTGTTGTTGTTGTTGTTGTTGTCATTATTTCCACCTCTCCGCTCCTCATTATCATCCTTATTATCGCCATCGTGGCTGGCACAATCATCGTTTTTGTTATCATCGTCGTTGTCACATCATCATTTTTGATTAGTGTCTAGCCCTCATTATTGTTATCACTATCGTTGCTTTGTGTCCGCTCCTCGTCGTCGTTGTAGTTATCGTCAGCGTTGCTTTGTGTCCGCTCCCCATTGTCGCCATTGTCATCATCAGCGTTGCTTTGTGTCCCGCTCCCCATTGTCGCCATTGTCATCATCATCGTTGCATTGTGTCCGCTCCCCATTGTCGTCATTGTCATCATCAGCGTTGCTTTGTGTCCGCTCCCCATTGTCGCCATTGTCATCATCATCGTTGCTTTGTGTCCGCTCCCCATTGTCGTCATTGTCATCATCGTTGCTTTGTGTCTGCTCCCCATTGTCGTCATTGTCATCATCAGCGTTGCTTTGTGTCCGCTCCCCATTGTCGCCATTGTCATCATCAGCGTTGCTTTGTGTCCGCTCCCCATTGTCGTCATTGTCATCATCGTTGCTTTGTGTCCGCTCCCCATTGTCATTGTCATCATCGTTGCTTTGTGTCCGCTCCCCCATTGTCGCCATTGTCATCATCATCGTTGCTTTGTGTCCGCTCCCCCGTTGTCGCCATTGTGTTATCATCGTCGTTGCATTGTGTCCGCTCCCCATTGTCGTCATTGTCATCATCATCGTTGCATTGTGGTCCGCTCCCCATTGTCGCCATTGTCATCATCAGCGTTGCTTTGTGGCCGCTCCCCATTGTCGTCATTGTCATCATCATCGTTGCATTGTGTCCGCTCCCCATTGTCGTCATTGTCATCATCATCGTTGCTTTGTGGCCGCTCCCCGTTGTCGTCATTGTTATCATCATCGTTGCTTTGTGTCCGCTCCCCGTTGTCGTCACTGTTGTCATCATCATCGTTGCTTTGTGTCCGCTCCCCGTTGTCGTCATTGTCATCATCATCGTTGCTTTGTGGCCGCTCCCCGTTGTCGTCATTGTTATCATCGTCGTTGCTCCGCGTCCGCAACCCACTATCGTCGTTGTTATCATCATCATTGCTCCACTATCGTCGTTGTTATTATCATCGCCGCCGCGCCGTGCGCAGAGTGTGGGGGCGACCCTGACCACCAGCACGGGAACCATCACCTCTCCCAACTACCCGGCAGGTACGCACATTCCAGGGTGTGTACCTGGAGGATCACCGTACAGCCTGGACGTCGGGTCAAGCTCACCTTCAACGACTTCAGCCTGGAGGGCACCACCTCCACCAGGTGTTACTGGGACTATGTGGAGGTGGGTGGACGTGTGGAGGGGGAGGACAACCCGCAAGGGGATGGGGAGGGGGAGGGGGGGGAGAAGAGGGACAAGGATATGTGAGTGTGTGATGGAGGGAGGAAGGACAGGGGGTAGAGTTGGTAGGTGGGGGGTGGGAGTGGAAATGGGGGGGGGGGGGGGGGGGGTGTGGCTTTCTTTGTGTCCAACCAATTTTTTAAATCGCCGTTAGCTACCGTCCAGCAAGTTAATACGTTTGTTGGACCACCAGAGACAGAAAAGCAAAACTCTAGGTAGGAGCCGGTCGGAGCAGAAAAAATCCCACATGACTCTGATGGGAATCGAACCCACGACCCCCCCCCCCCTGGAGGAACGTGGTTATTGGCTGAGGTTGTTGCTGTCCTGTCTGCAGTATCCCATGCGGTGGCTTCTCTCATTAATTTCCACAAGATATCAGTTCCCTGATGAGATTAGGGTCTTTTTCCCCAGAGCTGATGTCAAGAATTGTGTGTATACAAGCGTGTCAAAGGAGACGTACGATATTTTTCGCGAGAAGTCATTTTCATGTCGGAATTCGGATCTTCTCTTTTTAAGCTCAGAGGTGAAAGCGAAAGGGAAAAACAAAAGGAGTTGGATTCAGTACTTTAAAGAGGAAAAAACATATGAGGTGCCGTCCTGGATTCAGTACTTTAAAGAGGAAAACATATGAGGTGCCGTCCTGGATTCAGTACTTTAAAGAGGAAAAACATATGAGGTGCCGTCCTGGATTCAGTACTTTAAAGAGGAAAAACATATGAGGTGCCGTCCTGGATTCAGTACTTTAAAGAGGAAAAACATATGAGGTGCCGTCCTGGATTCAGTACTTTAAAGAGGAAAACATATGAGGTGCCGTCCTGGATTCAGTACTTTAAAGAGGAAAAACATATGAGGAGCCGTCCTGGATTCAGTACTTTAAAGGAAAAAACATATGAGGTGCCGTTCCTCCCCCTCCCCCCCCCCCTCCCCCCACACACACACCTTTTTTTTTTTTAAAGAGCTGCTTCTTACCAGTGCAGAAGCTGCACTAGATGCAGTTTGTAGATACAGTATTACCCAGACTGAAAAGTCCTTTCAAGAGAATGGCCATCATTTCTTTCTAGTCACACACTGTGTCTCTGTTGTGGAGAATATTGAGACAAGAGAAAGCACGGTATCTCTTTGAGTTGGTTTGTGTTTTTTTTTCTTACTTGTATACTTGCTACCCGCCCTGATGATGTTATCTCTGGTGTGCATTGGCTGCTTGATATTCTGTTTGACTGTCTGTCGGTCTGTCTGTCGTAGAGATTATTAATAGCGCGGTGTCCCTTTGGGGTTTTTTTTTTTTTTTTCCTTCCCTGTGTTATTGTTACCTGCCCTGATGAGATTTTGTTGTTTCCTGCGCTCATTGTTTTTTTTTTTTTTTTTTTCTGTTTGACTGTCTGTCTGTCTCTCTGTCTGTCTGTCGGAGAGTTTATTCATAAGCTACTTCATTAATTTCAACGGAAACGTTTTCTTACTGCTCATGCCGAAATGCAAGGGGAGACGATATTCTGTAGCTGTTTTACACACGGGTCACACATTCAGCACCTCTTCTTTTTAACTCCCTCTGTTTTTCCCTTACCTCCCTTGGGAGGGGGAGGGGGGGGGGTGCTTGGAGCGCCACGTGAACGAACAGTTCACCACGTTCCCCCAGCTCGGTCATTTGTGTACCAAGGGCTGGGGCTCAGCAGACATTTTCCACGTGTACTGT
>JADBJO010004222.1:52500-65000 GCA_016801955.1 Conus betulinus | reverse complement strand
GCCTTATGAAACGTGACTGTTCCGTTACTGCAAGTATTGCCCTATGAAATGTGACTTTTCCCATTACTGCAAGTATTGCCCTATGAAATGTGACTTTTCCATTACTGCAAGTACTGCCCTATGAAATGTGACTTTCCTCATGGATGAACTTGATCGTATAAGACTATCTCACGGAACCATCCTACTGCCCATGAAGTACGCCTTTCACCCCTGATGGGTAAGGTTTACCTTCACGCGGTGATTACATGACAGCTTTTATCATCGACACTACATCATGAAACTGGACTTTGTCCGAGTGAATAGGGTCTACCGTGAAAAGGCTAGCGCATGGAAACATAACGACTACTACTCTTGCTCCACTAAATGTGATTTTTACCCACTGGATTCGATTTACTGTCAATGCCTGTCTCCTGAAACCATTACTGCTGGCATTTTCCCCCGAGGAATGGCTTTTTCCCCGCGATGGGTACGCTTTAACGTTCAGCGACATTCACTTGAAATCTTGATGATTACTCTGTAACCAGGAAATGTCATTTCATCGCAGTGGAGAAGCTTTACCGAGAAGTACTGGTTTGTGACACCGTTGGTTCTAGCACTGTCCAGTGAAATAGGGTCCCCCCACCCCCCCACCCCCCCCCCCCCCCACCCCCCCCAGGCAAGAAGATTTACCGTAGCGACAATTACATGAAAATTTGTATCGTTACTCCTAACCACCACCCACCCCCCCCCCCCCCCCCCCCCCCCCCCCCGGCAAGAAGATTTACCGTAAGCGACAATTACGTGAAATTTGTATTGTTTGTTACACCTAAACCATGAAATATAACACCACCCCCTCCCCCCCCCCCCCCCCCCCCACCCTCCCCGCCCCGCCAGCCACCGCGATGGATGGGGCTTTACTGTCAAAGACTGGCTGGTAAAGCCCAAGCCTGGCTTTTTGAATGATAATTACTGGCACCGCCCCGTACAATACGAATTTTTCTGAGTGCATAATAAGGTGTACCCGTTAAGGACGAGCTTGTAAAACCATCACTTTTAGTACTGCCCCGTGTTTCATGACTTGTTCACAGTGCACTAACCTCTTTCTCCCCCCCGTCGACAAAGTAACCCTACTTCTGTCGCCCAACCAACGAAATAATACATTTGATCAACCAACTCATCCCCACTTCTTGCGCCAACGGTTGTAACACCCTTTTCCCTCGACACCACGAATTCAGCGCCACTGTTTTCTTCGTGAGCCAAAGTAACAAATACACTCACGACAAAAAGCGCAAAGTAATGGTCGTTGAATAAACAGCGTTCAGTAAATTTTCGACGAATATGTCTTCTGCGAACGTCAGAAGTATCGGACATTTAAGAATGGTCGGAGCAAAGATCCTTGGATAGCTGTCGACAGGAGGAAAATCCGCTGGAAACCCGTCTGGGCAAGTTGTTTTGTCTATCTCTTTTATGTCTGTCGTTTCTCCAGTCAATTCTCCAATGTCTGACCAATACGTTGCGTTAATGCACATAGGTCAGGCTTCTGCTGAAATCCGCTGGAAACCCGTCTGGGCAGGTTGTTTTGTCTATCTCTTTTATGTCTGTCGTTCTCTCAGTCAATTCTCCAATGTCTGACCAATACGTTGCGTTAATGCACATAGGTCAGGCTTCTGCTGACTCGTCCATTAGACCCTTGTCACAATGTTCGGAAATCCGCAAGGGAGATAATTCTGTGTTGGAGCTTGCGTTCAGTGAGAGTTATCCTGCCATTTTCATGGGACAGATGCCGCTGATGGGCACGCCCAAAGCAGGTTTGACCGATCGGTCAGGCTTACAGTTCAAGCAGAGAGAGAAAACGCCAAAAACACGGGAGCTAAGCGGTGTGACTGTTACGCAGATAGTCGATATCCCAGCGAAATTGAAAATGCCGACAGCCTTGTCTGGAGCGCATTACGTTGTGTACATGTATGTGATTTTTGTGGCCTACGATAAAGACATACCTGATGAAAATTCACGTTTCTATTCTTTTCTTTGTGCATGACATGTAGGTGTTACTTTGTGTGTGACTGCATTTTGACCTGTTGTGAGTAACGCTGCAGTATGTTTCAATCTCGACCTTTTCCTTCTGTCAAAGAAATTGCTGTTTCAGTGTTAACCTTTCTTTCTACCAAAGAATTTACAATTTCAGTCTTGACACTTTCTTCCTACCAATGAAATTACGGTTTCAGTCTTGACACTTTCTTTCTACCTAAAGAAAATTCCTGTTTCAGTCTTGACACTTTCTTTCTACCAAAGAAATTACTGTTTCATTCTTGACACTTTCTTTCTACCAAAGAAATTCCTGTTTCAGTCTTGACCCTTTCTTTCCACCAAAGAAATTCCTGTTTCAGTCTTGACCCTTTCTTTCTACCAAAGAAATTCCTGTTTCAGTCTTGACACTTTCTTTCTGCCAAAGAAATTCCTGTTTCAGTCTTGACACGTTCTTTCTACCAAAGAAATTCCTGTTTCAGTCTTGACACTTTCTGTCTACCACAGCGATTACTGTTTCAGTCTTGACCCTTTTCTTCCGCCAAAGAAATTTCTGTTTCTGTCGTTACTGTTTACTTCTATCAAAGAAATCACCGTTTCATTCTTGGAACCTTTCCTCCCATGGAAGAGATTTCTGTTTCTGTCTAAACCCTTACCTTCCACAAAAAAAAAAAAAAAAAAAAAATTACTGTTTCAGTCTTGACCCTTCTGAGAAAGAAATTAACCCCTTTGGTCCCACAAACGGAACGAACTGATTCCCACACTTCTTCCCCACGCAGCTGAACTTCACTGACTTCGTACTGGAGGGCCACTCGAACTGTCGCTGGGATTACCTGGAGCTCTTCAATGGTGGCCTGCCTGACTCGCCCTCTGTCGGCAAGTTCTGTGGACAGAACATCACTGGCTTCCTGTCCCAGAGCAACGCTGTCCGCCTGGTCTTCAAGACCGACGGCAGCTCGTCTGCGAGGGGCTTTAGGGCCACGTACTCCTTTGACTCTGAGGGTGGGGTTGCGTGTTCGCTCTTTGATTTACCCTGAGTGATTTTAGACCTGTGGTGTGTGCGTGTGTGTGTGTGTGTGTGTGTGTGTGTGTGTGTGTGTGTGTGTGTGTGTGTGTGTGACGTGCGCGTACGTGGGCGTGTGTGTGTATGTGTACTATTTGCGCACGCGTTCGTGTGTGTGTGTGTGTGTGTGTGTGTGTGTGTGTGTGTGCGCGCGCGCGCGCGCGGGCGTGCGTGCTTTTTACTCGCCTACTTACGTGTGTGCACGCGAGCGTGTTTGTGTGTGTGTGTGTGTGTGTGTGTGTGTGTGTGTGTGTGTGTGTGTGTATGTGGGGGGTGGGGGGGGGGGGGTAGGTGGGACGGAAGGGCGGATGGTGGCGTTGGTGATGAAGTCAAAGAGTGCGATGTTGTCGTAACAGATCTTAAGGGTTTACGTGCGGACTTGAGAGATGAAGGTCTTTTGGTGCCAAGTGTGATGAGCTTAGTTTCACTGGCGGTGGTCTTGGAGGTCACTATTGGTTGCAGTTGATGCTGTAGTGTGACCACCACCACCACCCCCCCCCCCCCCCCCCCCCCCACCTTTCCCCCGTTAATGTTCAGGATGAAGATTGTGAGATTTTTTTTTTTTTTTTTTTTTTTTGGGGGGGGGGGAGGTTTGTGTGTGCTATGTGTTTGGGGGAGGGGGGAGTGGTGGCGCTTGATTTATCGTCGCAGCTGTTTTTGGACGACTTCATTGTTCTATTCGAAGGGTACAGACTTGAGATGTTTGGGTCTTTTCGTACACGCGATGTGTGTGACTGAAGTTCAGTTGGTCTCGGTGTTCGTTGCCGTCGTAGTTGAGTTTTGAGGGTGACCTACCATTTTGATTCTGAGGGAGATGCTTGTCAGACTAGGATTTTCAGGGCGTGAGTATGTAGGGGGGGGGGGGGGGGTGCACGGGGAGGAGGTGGATGGTGGTAGTGTGTCGGGTTTTGAATTGATGCTGAGGATTTTGAGTCCGGGTGTGGTAGGAGGTAGAGAGAAGGTGCGTCTGTGTGGAGGTGTGGGGGGGGGGGGGGGGGGTGGGGTTGGATGGCTGCAAGTAGGGACGATGGTAGTGTGTTATATTGTCACTAAGACGTCAGTTCTTTCCTTCCAAGACTCAGAAAGTCGAGAAAGTGTTTGTGTGTGTGTTTGTGTTGGTTTGATCTTTTGTCGTAATTGCTTTGCCTTCGTTGTTTGTTTTGATGTTGAGAGGGCTGCCTCCTGTTTGAATTAATAGTTGGGGTGCTGACAAAGATTTCTCAATGGGCCATTTTTCTTATCCGAGGATTTTTCCTTGTTTTGCTATTTTCAGAGGGGGGGAGGGGGGGTTGGAGAGAGGGGCGTGGGGGGTCAGGGTGTGTGTTGTTTCTTACTGTACAAAGGACATAGCTTGTGGTGGTTTTCTGTGCAGACAGGTGGGTTTGCGACACTTCCACAATAAATGAGGCTCCTCCCCAGCCGCCCCGAAGATTTCCCATCCACGCTCATCCACGCTCTATCAGTAGTTTCCTTTCTTGGCTCTCTCTCTCTCTCTCTCTCTCTCTCTCTCTCTCTCTCTCTCTCTCTCTCTCTCTCTCTCTTGACCTTCGATGACGGTCCTAAAGAAACCGGTGGTTGTTGTGCGGTGTTGTGACGGACAGGTTGCGGGGGTCTGTTCCACGCGAACCAGGGCACCATCACCAGCCCCGCCAACACGGCCAACACGGAGTGCGTCTGGGGACATCAACGTCCTGCCTGGCTACACGGTGGTCTTCAACGTCACCGCCTTCAACTTCCCGGGCAGCCTCCCGTGTAGCGACAAGTACCTGGAGGTAGGTGGTGGTGACGGCTGTGTGTCGTGTTGTTTGTTGTCGTTGTCCTGGGCGAAAGCGTGGGCCTCGGTATACCCATTATCAACCTTCAAGGCCGCTCTACGTGTAGCGACAAGTACCTGGAGGTAGGTGGTGGTGGTTGTGTCTTGTGGTGCTGTTGTTGTCGTTGCCCTGGGCGAAAGCGTGTGCCTCGGTATGTTCATTTTCAAGTCAAGGCAACTTTGGGTGTCGCAGCGAAAGCTTGAAGGTGGATGATGGCGGTTGGTCAATGTTGCTGACCTTACCCTGGGTATCGGTCGGTAAATGTCCATTTTTCAACCTTCAAGCCAATTCGTGACAAAGCAGCGACCATCCAGAAGTTGGTGTGTCTTTGTGTTGTAGTGTCGTTGTTATAGTGTTTTTTTTTTGTTTTTTTTTTCTTTATTACATCCCACGAAGCAGTTTATGTTCTGACGCGCACCTGTTTGTTACTCTGTCAACTTGATTAAACTCAGAATCACTGCTGATCTACTTTAACTAACCAAACTTCAGAAAAACATTAAATGTAGCATAGTAAACGATGGTGCGGATCTGGATCAAAGTTCAACTATAGGCTTACTTGTTTTGTTTTTTTTCCTATGTTTTCTGTTTGCCCATTGCTAGCTCATCTCTGGAAACTGCAGCGGTTACTTTCGTTAAGTTTGGTGTTTTGTTGCTGTAAGTGTGGTGGTCGTTTAACATTGCATTGCTGCAGTTGTAATTTGTTAGTATGAAGGATTTGACTTTTCTTGGTACGTGTGTCGTCATAATGTTGTTCCTGGTGCAGTCGTTGTATAAATGGTGAGTGTCGGGTTCGTCGTGGATATGAATTAGTTGACTGTGTGTCTGCTTCGAATCTTTGCCGGGCCATTTCCTTTGAGGTCGATTTTACCCTAGGAGTTAACATTGATCTATATTGGTTCTGAATTCAATTCCCGGAAACTCATCCGAATGAGACTTTGTAAACCGAGGTTCCGTGTGTGAACGCACGCAGAAGATCTGGCACACGCGTAAAATCCTATTACCAATTTTCAGACGAGAAGGCCAGTTTGGCCGCTGGTGTGGATGACATATTTACTTCACATGCATCCTTCGTAAAACTCGAAGAAAAGAGAGACAGTCTGTGTGACTGGTATTCGACTGAATGGCACGTTATTCGAATGATCAGCGCCAACGGGCAGGTAGCGCTTCAATCGGTTCCACCCCAAATAGGCAGCCGGTTGTGTAAACATGAGTGTGGATTTGTACAGTGCTTAGAGCTTGGCTCTCCACCGAGGATATGCGCTTTGTAGGTATGAAATTAATTATAAAAATAAAGAAATCTTGAGGGGAGTGTTGGATGCAGCAGCGATTTTCTTAGGCTGGTTCACGTGGTGGCGGTTGTCAAGTTTGTACTGCAACTGTCCACAGTTGCTGCCGCATTGTCGTCGTCGTCGTCGTCGTCGTCGCTAGTGTGAGTTTTTGATTATCGTCTATGTCAATAGGATTGTCGTCTGACCAACATCCGCTGGTTAGTATGTTGGTTGTCTCAGCAGGATCACGCAAAAAACTGCTGAACCCGTGTTGATCAACTTCGTCAGAAATGGGAATTTGGCTCAGAGATTGACCCATTAATTTTGGTGCAGATCTTCTCAAGCGGTAGATCCATGATCGGTCCGTATTATACAGATTATTACACATTGACCTCTGGACACGGACATTTGGAAGGTGCTGTCTTCCTCTCCTCCCCCTCCTCCTTCTCCTTGCGTGTTTCAGGTCAGAGCTTAATGGGTTGGGTTGGATGCTGGCTTACTGGGGATGTATTCTATTGGCTCTCGAGTGTTGTCCCACCCCACCATACTTTGCTTCGCTTGTTGTTTTCTGTTGCGCGGCACTGTGCTATGTTTCACATCTTCTCTGTCCTATTCGACCTTCACGATTCCCTGTCCTCCTCTCGTACGCCACGTTCTGCTTGACCCTCATCACGGGTCGTTGTGGACAGATTACGGACGTGATGACCAACGGCACACCCAGATGTCCACGGGACGCTACTGCTCCAGCAGAGTGCCCCCTGTCATCACCTCCAGCGCCAGACGACTGCTGGTGAAGTTCCGCTCAGACGGAAGCAGTGGGGCCCCCAATTTCACTGCCACCTGGACCAGTAGTAAGAGGACGAGGAGAAGGATTGTCATGGCGATGATGATGATGATGATGATGGCAATGTTGATGATGTTGATAGTGATGACGATGATGATGATGATGCTGGCAATTTTGATGATGATGATGATGATAGTGGTGACGATGATGATGATGATGATGATGATGATGATGATGATGCATCGATGATGATGATGACAATTTTGATGGTGATGATGATGATGATGATGACGATGATGATGATAGTGATGACGATGATGATGATGATGATGATGGCAATGTTGATGATGATGATGATGATGATGATGATGATGATGATAGTGGTGACGATGATGATGATCATGATGATAGCAATTTTTGATGATGATGATAATGATGATGATAGTGATGACGATGATGATGGTGACGATTGTGATGATGAAGAAAATGTTGAGGTGAACTGTGGGATGGGAAGCACCAGCGCCTTCTGTTTCTTTATCAGCTTCAGCCTCAGAAATACAACGCAAATCGTGATGAAGTAACGATGACAGTATAATCATGACGACAGTGACGACGATGCTGATAATGACGACGACGACGATAAACGATGATGATGTTTACTCGTGCGGCAGTTTCCTCAGCCCCTGGTTTCTTTGCCGGGTAAATGATGGTGGTGATGATGACAACGAATTCACTTTGATAGGCACATCTTTGTCTCTGGATCATATCGAGGGCTGACAGCCAGAACCCAGTATCTCTCATATATATATATATATATATATATTATATATATATATATATATATATATATATATATATATGTGTGTGTGTGTGTGTGTGTGTGTGTGTGTGTGTGTGTGTGTGTGAAATACTGGGTTCTGGCTGTCAACCCTCGATATGTCAAACACTTCCCGGTGATGATAAAAAACGATGACAGCTATGATGACTGCCACCAAGACATTGCCATGGTATCAGCGAGAATAAAGAAAAGATGCATGCGTGAGCGGTTATGCTGCTGAATCAGTAGCGTGCGTATTTCGCACGGTTTTGTCTTCGTTTGCTATACATTGAATAAAAAAACAAGATGCAAAGCATATAATCGCACTCCCAGTTTATCTTGAAAACGCGTGTAGAAAAAACGTCACAATCGAACATGCTTCACAATTTATTTAAAAGAAAAAAACAAAGAACGTAACAATCAAACTTGCGTCATAATGTATTTCGTCACTGAGGTAAGAAAATGGCGAAGTACTGTGAGAAATAATCCATAAAGAAGAAAAACCGTTTGGAGCCGTTATAGCCGTTAGTAACGGCTTTTTCTGGTAAAATGAAACGTCAGGCATCATCCATGACCCATAATGAACATACAAATTTTCAGAAAGATCGGCCCAGAAGTTTTGTCTGGAGCGAATGGAACACATTTTGACCACGGACAGACAGACACACAGACAGAAGACAGCATTTCTTCGTTCCCATTGTAAAGTACACCCTGTTCTAGAAGAACTGGGAGTACAAAAAGTGTCCGCATGCTGGTTGTCTGTGGTTCGATTCTCTATGCTGCGATGGGACCTGAAGGATATAATTGAACTTGAACTTGCGTGTCTATGATGTGTGTGTGTGTGTGTGTGTGTGTGTGTGTGTGTGTGCGCGCGCTCGCGCCTGTCCATGAATGTCTTGTTATTCATTCAACGTCTATCCCACCAAAGAACAACAACAATAACAACAAAATCAATGCATAAAGTCACCGAAATCCTTTGCCCTCCGGCCAGGTTGTGGCGGGGTGTTCACCAGTCAGATGGGTCTCATCGTGTCCCGGGGTTCCCGGGACGCTACACCAACAACCTGAGGTGCAACTACACCATCCTAGGGGAACCGCAACACTACGTCATGCTGACCTTCGACAATACCGCCTTTAACCTAGAAGGTGAGTCATATACCCACCGTCCATTCCCCCCCCCCCCCCCCCCCCCTCCCTCCCCTCCTCCTCCCCCTTCCTTCCCCTTTCATGTTAAGTCACATCGGACTGTGAAGGAACCGTCCGTGAACTAGAAGATGAGTCCTTATCACCCCAGCATTACTTCATGTTTCTTCTTCTTCTTCGTACTCTCTCAGACAGGAACCCCAGAGGCACGGACGAAGGCTGCTTGCTGTATGGCGAAGGCCGTCGTCGATGTGTTGGCAGGTCAGGCCAGGTCTCTGCCCTTAGCTTTGTATGCGTAGGACAGTCCTGCGGAGAGTGTTCCGCAGTCATTGGGGCTGTACCGCATAGGCGGCTTGAAGACTCGCCATTGTGGAACTCTATGAACATGTGATGTCTCAGTTTGGAGTGCCCTGTCCTCGGTCTCACTTCATGTGTGACTTTGACCATACCGTCTGTAAACTGAATCGTAAGTCGAGGCCGCAGCATTGCGTCGTATTGGGTTTGAACAGCACCGTCTATGAATAAAAAAAATATTTTTTAAAAAAATGAAGTCGTTACGTTACAATCGACTTCGACAGCACTGACTGTGAAGGGGATGGAGAGTCATAGCTTCCACGTGACGTCATAATCGGTTTGACAGAACCGTCTGGGAACTGGTAATTGAGTCATAGCTTCAGCATTACGTCATGTTGGACTTTGGTTTGGAATGTAAGTCGTAGCTTCAGTATTACGTCATGTTGGACTTTGGAATGTAAGTCGTAGCTTCAGCATTACGTCATGTTGGACTTTTGTTGGAATGTAAGTCGTAGCTTCAGCATTACGTCATGTTGGACTTTGGAATGTAAGTCGTAGCTTCAGTATTACGTCATGTTGGACTTTTGTTGGAATGTAAGTCGTAGTTTCAGTATTACGTCATGTTGGACTTTTGTTGGAATGTAAGTCGTAGTTTCAGTATTACGTCATGTTGGACTTTTGTTGGAATGTAAGTCGTAGCTTCAGCATTACGTCATGTTGGACTTTAGAATGTAAGTCGTAGCTTCAGCATTACGTCATGTTGGACTTTGGAATGTAAGTCGTAGCTTCAGCATTACGTCATGTTGGACTTTGGAATGTAAGTCGTAGCTTCAGTATGACGTCATGTTGGACTTTGGTTGGAATGTAAGTCGTAGCTTCAGCATTACGTGGTGTTGGACTTTGGTTGGAATGTAAGTCGTAGCTTCAGCATTACGTCCTGTTGGACTTTGATTGGAATGTAAGTCGTAGCTTCAGTATTACGTCATGTTGGACTTTGGTTGGAATGTAAGTCGTAGCTTCAGCATTACGTCATGTTGGACTTTGGAATGTAAGTCGTAGCTTAGTATTACGTCATGTTGGACTTTGGAATGTAAGTCGCAGCTTCAGCATTATGTCATGTTGGACTTTGGAATGTAAGTCGTAGCTTCAGCATTACGTCCTGTTGGACTTTGGTTGGAATGTAAGTCGTAGCTTCAGCATTACATCATGTTGGACTTTGGTTGGAATGTAAGTCGTAGCTTCTGTATTACGTCATGTTGGATTCTGACAAAATTGTTTTATTTTCAGATTTTCTGTTGTTGACTGCGATTTAAAAAATGTCTGTTGATGATCGTTTTTCCAGTGTTTCTGTTGTTGACCGTATTTAGAAAAATGATCTGTTAATGATCGTTTTTTTTTTTTCCCCAGCTTTTCTGTTGTTGACTGCGATCAAAAAATATCTGTTAATGATCGTTTTTTTTTCCAGACTTTCTGTTGTTGACTGCGATCAAATAAACATCTGTTAATGATTGTTTTTCCAGATTTTCTGTTGTTGACTGCAATTTTTTAAAAAAGTATCTGTTAATGATCGTTTTTCCAGATTTTCTGTAGTTGACTGCGATTTTTAAAAACATATTTGTTAATGATCGTTTTTCCAGATTTTCTGTTGTTGACTGCAATTTTTAAAAAATCTGTTTACGATCGTTTTTCCAGCTTTTCTGTTGTTGACTGCGATCAAAAAATATCTGTTAATGATTGTTTTTCCAGACTTTCTGTTGTTGACTGCGATTTAAAACAAGTATCTGTTAATGATCGATTTTCCAGATTTTCTGTTGCTGACTGCGGTTAAAAGAATTATCTGTTAATGATCGTTTATGTGGATTTTCTTTTTGTTAACTGCGATAAAAAAAAAAAATATCTGTTAATGATTATTTTGGTAGATTTTCTGTAGTTGACTGAGTTTGGTTTTTTTTTTTTTTTTCCCCACAGGCAGCCTACCGAACTGCCCGTTCGACTTCGTCCAGGTGTTCGCCGGAAGGAACGCCTCGGGCCGCGTGCTGGCCAAGTCCTGTGGTACCACCGTCCCTGACCCCATGCACGCGCTGGGAGCACTGCACATGCGCTTCTGGACCGACGCCTCTGTGGTCAGGAGCGGCTTCCGGGCCCGGTACCGGATAGAGGGTAGGCAAACGGGTTTACAGCCGCTGGCTGGCTAGCTGCTGTTCCCGCTTATCGCAATACCGCTCCATGTTTGATACGAACAAGATGGCTGTTGTCTCTTTTCAAGGCTCGAAGTCAAAAAGGGAATCTTTTCGAATAACTTTCATCCGTTTTTTTTTTTTTGTTTGTTTTTTTTTTGTCCCCGTGTATCAAAAATAGTAGCATTCTCAGACTGACAGGTAACCCCATCGGCATTCAGTCCCCTCGGTGGGGAGGGGAGGGGCAGAGTGAAGGGGGTGGGGGGGTGCTCTTTTATACTGTCATCTTCCTTTGGAGAAGGAGGTGGAGGCAGGCTCTTAGGAAAGAAAAAACAAAAGAGGCTGCGGACGTGTGGGAGCTCAGCTCTTCAGTAGCGTCTGGATGAGAGTGAAGAACGTCCACTGAGGTCAGATGATCGATCTTCTGTGTGGGGAAAGGTGTGGATGCTAGGGTGAAGGAGGCGCATACGTTTGGAAGCGGGAAGCAGAACGGGCTACAAGATGGGATGGGAGTGACAATGTAGAAAAGGGGTGTGGCTGAAAAAAGATAGGTGTATAAATGCACTAGACGGGCGCGCCTGGGAGGGCACGCAACTCCACCATGTTCGAACGGGTATGACTCTTTCTTCGTCATCAAACCCTGATCCAAAACTGTCGTATACCTCATTACATAGCCTCCCAACTGTCACAGATTGATCATAACTGTTGTACCTGCACGAAATCCTTATTGTCTCGACCACATTTTTCGTTCAGTGACTGACTGAAGGTTTTCTCACTCCGCACTCTCCCCCCCCCCCCCCCCCCCCCCCCCCCTCCACACACACACACACACACATACACACACGCACACACCGTACAAACACACCCCTACACCTTAGGAATGGCATTTTGGTCACTGAATCTTGGTTATTATCCAGACGCACACTACATTCTACAACTACAATGCACTCAACTGTTTTGTGTTTTTTTTTCCAGTTGAGATCCTGAAGTTATTTCTTAACAAGTTTATGATCAGAAATGCTGAAAATGCTATCTCGCGTAAAAGAAGGTGGTCTGATTTATTGAGACCGGTACCAAAATTTATTGAATTCATCTTTAGGCCAGGTTTCATTTTCCCCGCCAAGTTTCAGGGAAAT